>JAHDVF020000209.1:0-75519 GCA_022606425.2 Lepidostoma basale
GGAAAAAAATATCGGAAGATTGAAACAAAATGTATGTATGAAAACGTATGAAAACGTCTGTTTTCTGTAAGTTTTATTAAAGTTTATGGATAAAACATGTTTCGCCAGTCTAATACATTATCAAATTTCTATTATCTCTCATTTGATAATGCCTGAAACAGGCGAAATATGTTATTCCATTAATTATAATAAAACTTCTAGAAATCAGACTTTTTCATTCGTATTAATTGTTGTCATTTTGTTCATTTCCATCTAAAATGATCTTTATGTATTATATCATTACGTATGTACCATTCACTAATCAACATCAAACTGATCAATCGGAATTCTAGTGCCGACCTTTATGAATGGAAGTGAAGCTTAGAGTTGCCAAAAGAATAATAAAAGTAGGATAAATGCCGTAGAAATGAGGTCACTAAAAAGGATGTGCGGAAAAACAATGTATGTTTGAATATCTAATGGTTAAGTAAGAAAGGAATGTAAGGCGGATGAATACGTGATAAATAAAATCTAGAAAGGGTGACTAATATGGTGTGGACATATGGAACCAATGGATGAGGGAAGAATGATTAAAAATATATATACAAGTAGTGTGAATGGAAAAAGAAGTCGAGGAAGGCAAAGAAGACATGGCATGACCAAATTAATCAATTACTGAAAGGCGGCCATGTTCGAAGTAGGAACAATCGACGAGCGTGCATGTCACGGTGTGTGAATGTAGAAGATGCGCGAGAGTTACATCAGGATAGAACAATGTGGCGATCCATCCTCTCTGTTAGTCAGTTAGTTAGTTAGCCATGATGAAGAAACTATTTGGCTTGTTGATGGTTATGGCTTTTTATTTTGTAAATCCCCATTATAAATTATAATGTAAACGCGATTATTTTGTTGGTTTAACGGAGATTTTTTAATTATAAAGAAATAAAAATACTATTATAAACTACATATACACAATTTGCCGTATAAGGTATTTGCCGACATTTCTGATATGGACCCAGCTAGGACGCGGCTCGGGTCAGAGTAACCGACCCCAAGAACAGACGAAAATTAAAATACTTACATACCATAATCATGGGAGCTTCCAGAATAAAAGATGTCGTTAAATACATAAAGAGGTCCGCTACTCCTTATGGCGCAATGTTAGGTCCTTCGGGAATGAAATAAATATTTATTTCAAAAAAAATTTAAGCACTTTCACTTAGTATAAACCACATTATTAAAAATGATGAAAATTCATAAAGAATGATATTAAAAGATTCGTAAAAGCCAAGAAAAGTGCAAAAGCTGTAGGGTATGACTGTATCGCTATAGAATTTATCAAAAACGATGGCGAAGTGATTTCTTCATGGATATGCAAGCTGTTCAACTAATTTTTAGAGGAAAGATATTCCCCACTCGACTTGAGGAGAGCAATAATCATGCCTCTGTACAAAGGAAAAGGGTTTCATATGGAATGAGGAAAAAATCTTTTTAAAAATGCATATTTAGCTGCCATCTTCTAGTTCACTTTATTGAGTTAGTAGCGCCGACCGGTTTTACTCTGTGGCGACCTTCCTCGGGGCTATTACACAGACAAAATTAAAACTAAATATATAGTTATATAGCAGAGTGGGGAAAGGTGTACATCTTAGAAAAAGAAGGATATACTCGTATAGTATAAAGTTAGCCGAATTAATCATTATGTGCCGAAGAGAGAGGAGATAGGGTAAACATAGGAATAACTGCTGGGTGACATATTTAAAATAGGACTGTATGATACATTTATTTGGTTATTTAAGATTTGGGCATTACAATATAAAAACATTTTAATTTATCATTAAAAAACGTTCAAAAACTAACTAACTAACCAACCATCACGCCGTCTCCCCGAAGGCTTGGGCAGAAATAATGGACCGCCAAACTGTTCTTTCCTGACATATATTTCTCACTTCCTCAATATTTATACATCGTGTCATGCACGCTAGACGATTTCTCCGACTCCTCGCGTGGCCGACATTTAAATTTGATTTAATTGATCATGACACGTTTTTCTCGGTCTGACTGTATTTCGAGTTCCGTTTACACAGTTAACATAAACTTTTTTTACCATTCTTTCTTCATTCATTCTTTTCAATTATCCAAACCATCTGAATTATCCTTTTATTATTATAATCATTAAACAATTTGATTATTGATCAAAATTGTAATTTGAGGAAGAAAAACGAACATCGCAAGGAATATATATTTTTAAATCTTCAATGAACAAGTTTTGACCACATGAGGAGTCGGAGAAATCTACGTGTATGTATGACACGATGTATGATTGGTGAAGAAGAGGGGGAAGTATATCAGGAAAGAACTGTGTGCTGGTCTATTCTTTCTGCCCACCTATTCGGGTAGTCGACGTGAGGGTTAATTAGTTAGTTAGATTTTTGACATAGGTATCTAAACTTACTTATTTATCTCAAGTTTTAACGAGTTTAATAATGAAAACAAAAAAAATGATATAAAATTTCTTAATTATTATATATTTATTGTGCTTCCACTTGTGTTTATCGACGACCGGTTTCGGCAGCTTGCTGCCATCTTCTGGGAAGACAATCAGCCTCCAGGAAGATAATCAGCGCGCAGAGTCCAGAAGATGGCAGCCAGCTGCCAAAAGCGGTCCACGATAAACACAGGTGGAAACACATTTAATATATAATAATAAAGAAATTTTGCATAATTTTTTTTTTTGTTTTCATTATTTAAAATGAAATTCTACCAAGAAATTTCAATTAAACATATTAATTATTTAACTAAATTTTAATATGGCGTCGAAGCAAGGGCAGACACAGTAAGGACCAAACAAGTTTTGAGGACTTCCGAAATGTAGACACTGAGGACGATAGCAGGCAAGACACTGAGAGATTGCGTAAGGAACACCAGAATAAGAGAGATATGTGAGGTTGAGGATATTATAAGATGGAGCAGACAGCGAAAAAGTCACTCGTACGGTCATGTTCAAAGAATGGACACCACCAGACTCCCGTATATTGCATTGCATAATCAGCATCATGGGACTCGTCCTCGTGGAACACCTCCTAAAAGATGGAAGGACAGCTGGGAATCTACCTCACAGGAGGAGTAACTCTCTGGAGAACAGACCACATAGATCTACAACAAGGAAGAAGAAGAAGAATTATTTACCGAGCTACATTTTTTTTTTAAAATTATAATATAATTAAATATAACTATACTTCTAATTGGGAATTAAATCATCTGTAGAACAAACAATGTGAGAATATGCATATCGTTACCTGAGAGTAAGAGGGTTCCAACTAACATAATTTCACATTTGGCTTTTTTTCGTGAAAAGGGTTCTTACTGACCTTATCTATACGTACAATTAAAAAAAACATGTAATAGTATCGTCATTTTGATGTTCCGAAAAGAATCAAGTTCCATCTGATCATTTAAAACACACGATTCACTGAAGAAGGATTAATTTAAACTTAGAACTTTATTATTCCAACTGTCGCCAGAGAAAATTTACACGTTTCTCGGTAAAAGAATTTCATCTGCTTCAGATGGAACCCGTTTATTCCAAGATACACACCCGAAACCATCAAAACTTTGACTTCATTTTTCTCAGCTTTTTACTTTTGACAGACCTTTTTACTCTCAGCTGACGATATATCAAGAACAAAAAAATCGCGTGTGAAGGGAATGTTTTATATTATTTTTTGGCGACATGACAATCACCAGAGTGCTGAGTTTTCATTTGGAGACAACGTTTATAGTGAATACAGAGGTAATTGAAACGAATATAGCACAAAAACGTATGCGATCTTTATCGGACCAAGATTAATGTCGCGTGTCAGGATTTATTTCGGGTTTTCTGGTTTTATCGTCATACTTTTGTCTTCATATTTTTACCCGTCGCGGTCCACCGTGTTATGACAGACTCTGTCTGCGCCATCCCCGACAGGAGAGACTTGTAGGGATGTTTTAGGAAGTTGTTTTGTGATTTTATTAACGCACTGTAGAAATAGCTCATACGTTACCATTTGAATCGACGGGTTTAAACTTATAATTTATTGTTACTTGAACAATGATGTAAAACTGTAAATTGAATAATTAATATATTTTTTATAGAAGGAAGAAAGTAGAATAAATGCAGTAAACAAGACGAATGTGTGGTAAATCTGTATATGATAGAGTGTCAAATGCTAGTATAAGAAGTGAATGCGGTGCGAATGAAACTGTTATGAACAAAATAATGAAAGGGTCATTATGATGTTTTGGACACATGGAAAGACTGAGTGAAGACAGAATGGTGAAGAAGGTATATGTAAACGACGTGAACGGAGCTAGAAATAGAGGAAAGCCGATATAAACGGGACACGATCAAATCAATAAAATATTAAATATCGGTCACGTGAGGAGTCGGAGAATTCGACGTGCGTGCATGACAAGATTTGTGAATGTAGAGGAATCGAGAGAAGTATGTCAGGACAGAACAGTGTGGCGTTCCATTCTTTCTGCCTACCCCTCCGGCGAGACGGCGTGATGGTTAGTTAGTTTAGTTAGTTTCTGCCCTAAAACACGTAACCTAAATATAATGTCATACGGGCTAATGTTGGGCAACAATGCCCTATCAGCTCTGGGTGTCTGGATAGCATTTGTGATGCTGACCATATTGCTTTATTTATATTGCTATCCAAATTTCAAACGCTTCCTGCTGGTTCATGATACCAACAAGGCCTTTAGAGAGCTCTACCAGACGTAGCATTTGACCATTGACATATGGCTAAAGAAGGATGAAATTAAAATAAATGCAGTAGAAATATGATCTCTTAGACGAATGTGAGAAATTCTATGTATGATAGAGTGTCGAATGAAAATATAAGATGTAAATGCGGTGCGATGAATGTGCTACGAACAAAATAATGAACATTAAGATTGTTTGGACACAAGGAAAGAATGGATGAAGAAAGAATGGTAAAAAGTATATCTTAACAACAACTCACACCTAATGTATGTATTGTAACACCTGATGATACCATTATCGGTTGACAAAACAGCTGTCGCGACATTCTCAAAAAGTGTATAATAAAAAAAATATTATATTACAAGTATCATAGTGTTTCGGCCACAATGGTCTATTCAAAATATTTCATTAAAATACCCTAAAATTAAAATGTCTATTAACATAGTTTCAATTTATGTCAGTGATTTGACATGCTGGATTACATCATTACTCGAGTAACAATAAACATATTAAATATGGTTCTAAGAATATTAATATCCTGAAGAGATTTCACAGTTAGTAGTAAAACAATATGGTTTAAGAAACTTTATTTAAGTAAGCATTGCTATAAGAATATGTTAGGTAATAAAATGTTTAAAGCATTTACAGGACATACGTGACGGAATGCCAAGACAATATTTGAGTGAAAATAAAACAGAAACAGGACAGCATCATCGCGGTACACCAACCTGAACATATTATACTGAAGCTGAGCATAAGAATACTTCGTTTAAGAAATTAGGGAAAAAAAACTTTACATTTATTTTATATTACACTACTTACACTTTATATTTAACCACGGTATGGTTATTGTAATTGATGCCAACTAGTTTCACTTGGACCCAAGCTTCATCAAAGCAACATAAAGCCTTATTATAACTAGTTATTTTACTGCCCTTAAATCCAAATTTTCTATAAAATGAGTTTGAAAATTCAGAAGAAAAATATTCACTCTATTTTTCATTATAGCATCATCTACCATTAAAATCGGCAATTTTAAATGAAATTCACTATCGATCAAAATACACTTGGAAAAAAATCGAAATTTGTGAAGGATATAAATATTTTAATATATATAATATTATCTCTTATTTTTTATTTATTAATCCGATTTAATATGGGAGTATCGTGAGAGGATTCTCATTATTAATACCCGACTATTTATGACATGAGTGGCTCTTTTGAACATTATTAAAGCCAGTAAATATACTTAATTGATGCTTGCGAAAAATTATACATAAATTTATTATATCTAAAACTAAAAAACTAAAAAAATTATCAAATAACAAATTACGGCAAGTTTTAGTAAAAATTACATTAAAAAAGTTATAACATATTATTATCATAATTTAGTTAAAGTTTAATCATAGATCATTTGCGCCGCATTTATCGACCCAGTAGGATGAAGAAGCGCATTTATCGACCAAGCAGGATGAAGAAGCGCATTTATCCACCCAGTATGATGAAGAAGCGCATTTATCAACCCAGTAGGATGAAGAAGCGCATTTATCGACCCAGTAGGATGAAGAAGCGCATTTATCAGCCCAGTAGGATGAAGACGCTTCGGCAAGCCGAGACTAAGATAGTTGGATGGTGTCATGGCAGACTGTCGGACCTTGGGGCAGCAAAACTGGAAGGTGGCGACCAGAGCCAGGACAGAATGGAGACGTTTCTTGAAGAAAGCTAGGACTCATCAAGGGTTGTAACGCTTAAGATGATGAAGGCGAAATATGCCATTGCTATAAAATATAATAAAATACTTATATAAAACAGAAGTTTCAATCGCATTATTCAAGTTTAACATAAAGGAATTAAAAATAAAGCCAAAATTATAAATAATCAAATAAATTTAACGTCAAGTCTTTGTTTTTTTCCTTTGTTGTAAGTAATTACCTGAACCCCAATAAGAAGTTTAAATTTCGAATTGAATAGGTATATAACATCTGTCAGATCATGTAAACAATTTTATTATATTTTAAATATGTATCTTTATAATATGTATCACTGATGAAGGACTGGTTGTCCGAAACATGTCTATGTAATTTAAAAAAATCAATGTACGTATGTATATACAAGGTATATAAAAAAGAAAAGGAGAAATAAAGCATCTACAACACAAAGTATGTCGAATATAGAAGAAATTTAACATAATTGTTTAAGAAACAATAAATAATCTAATATCATTTTACATGTTTGGGAAAATTCGGTTTCTTGGTAAATTTGTTGACAAATTATCAAGTCTTATAACGATTATTTTATAAAAGTTTACTGCTGACTGATAAATATTTTTTCTTGCTTGTCTAATATCTAATGTATAAACTTACGTATAAAAAAGAAAACTTGGTAGAAATATTCGTAAGAATTTCAATGTTTGATAAATTGTAGATTTTTTTAAGCTACTACGAATAATAAATAAGTGTCATTCTTCGATTTATTTCTAATGCGAATTTATTAGGAAGAAATGTCTTAGATGATAATTTAGAATTATTGGGAAAACTTGAAGCTCATTAATTTAATCATAGTTTTTCGGATCCTCGGTACATTTCCAGTAAAATAATATAATATAATACATTATTACTAAAACTTTTAAATCGTTTGGTCTTTGTATGTTCTTGTAGCACATGTTTTTTAATTTAAGATATTACCTTATAATTAAGATATTACTTTATAATAGTAAATTGTGACACGTTATTTTGATGTTAAAATTATATAAATTTTTTCGTTTTGAATTTTGACAGGTGTCGAAATATTTTTTTCATTTGCTCCAATGACAATTTGAATAAATTATCAATAATATTTCAAAGTTTTTACTGGTGTTGGATTGTTATAAGTGCCTTATTAGAGTGAATTAAAAACAACGGTGGATACGTGAAAACATAAATTATTTTCAAAATTCTAAAATTTTATAACATTTTGAATTTCTTGCTATAGTTTGATTGTTATAATTGCCTAATTACTGTTATTTGATAGAACAGTGGATACGTGATATATTAATTAAATAAACACAAAAGTCCAGATCATCTAGCTGAGAACATTAGTACCATCTAAAAGAATATTATGTGTTATATACTTTTTATTTTGTTATTTTATTTTGTATTAATGTATTCTATATCATTTGTTTAAGATTTATTTTGTGGACGTTGGACGATCGAAGTATGCGCGAGAGATGCCAATTGGTGGCAATGAGGTTCGCAACCCATCACACCGCATCTCCCGCGGGGGCGAAAAGAGAAGGGTGGAGTGCTGCATCGGTTAAAGTGTGGCAGTCCATTATTTCTGTCTACACCTTCGGGGAGACGGCGTGATGGTTAGTTAGTTAGTTAGTTAATATTTATAAAAAATATCTATTTACGTTATTATATTTGAGGTCAACTAATTTTGCTTGTACCCTAGTTTCATAAGGGCAATTTGAAAACATTACCCTTTTAGATTACCCTGATGAAGCTAGGGAATAAGCGATTTTTCTTATATAACCCGTATAAGGCTTAGGTATAAGCAAACCTTTATATTGTAGTTATCTTCATTTATAAGTATTAAGCCGGTTGATTCTTAAACATAAAAATCAGTGGTATACCTAGTTAAAGGATAGAATATTTTTGGCATGACAAAATTAATCAAATTTTAAAGCTTGTTCATGTTAGAAGTCGATAGAATCGATGTGCGTGTAAAACTCGCTGTATGAATGTGGAGAAGGTAGAGAGGTTTGTCAGGATCGAGTGATGTGGCGGTCCATTCTCTCTGTCTTCCCCTGCGGAGAAAAAATGTCTCGCCACTAAAATAATGGTTTCACTCGATATTAATAATCAATTTCATCAAATCGTTGCCTTTGAAAGTAAAGTAATTTACGTTTTTAAAACCGCTTTTCCGTCATATGGATATTATGGAATGTGTTCAGGAAATATATTTTTTTCTTATACATTTATGAGTTTGACCTCTTAACCCATTTCGAAGACTCTTCACTGGAGTATGCAGAGCACAATGGATCATCGGGTTGAACAAACCGCTGCGCACTTTGAATTATTCGAAATTTTCCTGTCATATTTTCCCGCCGTTTTAGTGCGCAGGGACGTGCCTGCGCATGCGCCGAGCGATGATTTGCCTCCAATAGCGCGCATCGCCGATTATGCGGAACAGAAACATCTCACAATCCACAATGCGCGTAGGTACCCGCACTCCACGAAGTAGTTGCGTGAATGATTCGTAACGGATCGGTGTGTCGGCCACAATTTTTTCGCACAACGCACACAATTTAATACTCTTTATCATTATGACCAGTATTCAATTATGTACACGAGAGGCTAAAGTCTTGAGTAATTTTTTGCCCGAAAAATCAGTTCATTTCATCACTAGACATTACAAAATTAAGGTTTAAGGCTTTTTAATTAAGATTTCTATTGAGAACAGGTAAAATAATATATTGTTTAATACTACCAGAAACGCATAAGAGATGGGTCGACATTAGGAAAACAAGATACTCTCCAAAATCAAGAGTATTTGCCTCCTGAACTTACTTTCACTAATATGAAAATGTCGAGCTCCGAGAAGACCGCGTTCAGCAGATTAATTGCTCTTCCTATCGGTGTCACCAGAGGTAATTTAGTTCTGGCAGCCAGTAGGTAAAACAATCTATGCAGTCGCTGTCGGAGATATCTATTAGGGACAAAAAGCCGAACACTCTAGCACGGGTGCATTCTCGAAATATCCCCTGAGTAATCGAAAGAAATGGGTTATGAGATGCCCATCTCTTGGAGATGGTCCCAAGCATGCCCAAAAGAAATGCCGTGGGATAGAGCCACGGAAAGCTACTATACTCCCTCATGTAGAGATTATTCTTCTTCGTTTTGTCCTGTCACACTTCCGTGGTGCATAGGGCCTCAAGGAACCTTCTCTACCAACTCTATCGCATGCCTGATTCCTAACATCATCCCAAGTGAGGCCTGCTGCCTTAACCTCGTCCTGCAGGGCTCTTCTCCAGGTGACTATAGGTTTGCCTCGCTTCCTCTTGCCTCTGTCCCCCCATAGGGGACCAGTCTAGTGCGCCCTGAGCGATGCAGGCTGGGTTCCGTCTCAGAGTGTGACCGATCCACTGCCATTTGCCTCTAGCGACTTATTTTCTAATTGGCTTTTAGTCTGTCATGGTCCAGAGAACGGCATATGACACTGCTTGGGGCCAATAGATCTTGAATATTGAGCGAAGGCACCTATTTATAAACACCTGGAGTTTTCCAATAACGTCCGCGGTAGATTTCCAAGTCTCACATTCGTGCATCAGTACGCTTTTAACGCTACTGCTGAATATTTTGAGCTTGAGCTTTCTCAAAATATACTGGAACGCCATACAGGGCGAAGCATAGCGAAAGCTCCCCTTGCCTTGTTGAGTCTGCTGGCTTCATCTTCCTCCGTACCTCCCGAGTCTGCTATCATACTACCGAGGTAGCAAAAGCTGGTCATGGTCACAAGGGAGACACCGTGTAGCAAGATTTTTTTTCTGAATTGACTCCATATCACAGAACCACATTTGAGCCTGCTCCAAACCAATGCGTTGTATAGGACTCTCGATTGACGCAGTATCCAATGTACTGGTGTAATCTAGTACATATATTCAGTACAAATTATATTGTATAGTAAAATATCTGCTTAGATAGACAATTTTCCTGAAGAGACTCATTCATATTTTTCTTTAGCCGTCTCTCCACTGTTAGATGTGTAGGTCTTTTCAAAGGTTTTCCAATTTCTCTATCCTTTACGACTCTCATCCATTATCTCACCCTGACTGGAATAAGGTCGTCAGCCCATCTTTTTTGGGGTCGACCGTTGATCTTTTTTTCCTCCCACGGTCTGCACATCAAGACACTGGGTGCCCATCTCCCTATTCCCTTCTGCCAATTTCCTCTTTAGTTTGGCAACACGGTTCATTACATCGACAAACTTTGTTCGGCGTCTGATTTCGGTACTCAAACTTATGCTAATCATCTGTCTCTCCATAGCCCATTGTGTACATTTCAGCTTATTAATGGTATCCGGAGGAACTAGCTGAAATGCTTAAAGAACTAAACGATGTATCCAAATCTGTAGGTTTGAATATGAATCTGGCAAAGACCAAGGTGATGGGCACGGAAAGGCTTGAAATCAACTTGGATGGCAACAGAATTGAGAATGTCCAAGAATATACATACCTGGGACATAAAATTCGATTGGGCGGGGATAACCAAACTGCAGAGCTAAAAAGATGAATTGGACTAAGCTGGGAGCATTCGGAAACATGGGTTACATCCTTAAAAACCGGAAAATACTGATCTGCGTTCTGCCAGTTGGTACTTACTCTCTTGAAACTGTAACATAACGTCCAAACAAAGTGCCGAGAAACTACGAGTGACCCAAAGAGCCATGTTAGGAATAAGCCTAAGAGAGAGTCAGAAACGATACGGTGAGAGAAAAAACAAAGGTCACTGACATCATCCACCGGGTGGCGACTCTAATATGGCAATGGGCAGGTCGCGTAGCCAGAAGCTCAAATGAAAAATGGACAAGAAGACTGCTGACTTGGAGACCGTGGACGGCAAAGATAAGTGCAGGGCGACCGCAACTACGGTGGAAGGATGATCTCAACTAACACGTCGGAATAACCTGGATACAATCCGCACAAGACATAGTGACATGGAAGCGAATGGAGGAGGCCTTTGTCCAGGAGTGGACGGGAATAGGCTAAGGAAGAAGAAGAAGAAGAATGGTGTTGGGTGTAAATACCAGTTTCCAACTCATATGTAATCACCGGGAGGGTGCTTGTTTCATAGACTTTTCTTTTGAGATTCATTCTAGTTTTCTAAACTCAGCCCAACCTAGGGCAATTCTTCTGGATATTTCTGCAATCTTGTTTTCCTTCCCTAATTTGATCTTGTTGCCGAGATAGACATATTCATTTTCAATTAATGTATTGTCAAATAAGAACAATTATTAGATGAATTATAAAAAAAAATTAATGACTAGACAAAAAAAATTAATTTTTTTTTATCACATTACAGTATTTATTTTTATCACAATGCAATATTTTTTTAGTCACGTTAAATAAATATTTTTTTTTTATCACATTACAATTATTTTTTTATCACATTACAATAAATATTTTTTTCACATTACAATATTTTTTGTCACAATACAATATTTTTTTTATCACATAATATTTATTTTACAATAGATTTTTTTCATCACATACAATATTTTTTTTTATCACATAACAAGATTTTTTTTATCAATTTGATTGTTTAGTGATAAAAATAAATATTGTTATGTGACAAAAAAATATTGTAATGTGATAAAAATAAATATTGTAATGATATAACAAAAAAAACTGTAATGTGATAAAAAAAATATTGTAATGATATAAAAATATATATAGTAATGATATTAAAAAATTGTATTACAACACAATTACAACACAATTTTTATTATTTATACATGACAATAATTTTTTTTTCACATTACAGTATTTATTTGTATCCCATTACAATAAATTTTTATCATCACATTGCAATTTTTTTTGTCAGACAATAATGAAAAAAAAATTGTATTTATAATATATAAAACATATATTGAAATGATATACAAATAATATTGTAATGGGATAAAAATTACTGTAATGTGAAAAAATATTTATTGTAATGTGATATGATATTTTTTTATTACATAACAATATTTATTTTTATCAAACTACAATAATAATTTGTTTTCACATTACAATATTTTTTATTATCACATTCCAGTATTTTTTTGTATCTCATTACAATAAATTTTTATCATCACATTACAATATTTTTTTTATCACCATGCAATGTAGTTTTTTATCACATTCCAAAATATATTTTGTATCACATAACCATATTATCACAATACATTTTTTTTTGTCAATCCGGTGGTGGTCTAGGGGGTGGAACGCTTGGCTTCTGATCCAGGGGACTTAGGTTCGAGCCTGGACACGACCGGATTCCTTCTTCATAATAATGAGCTATTTTCTGCTCATATTGAAGATTGTAAAATAAATTCTAATATCATTGATTGAAATCTGTGGTATTAGTCTTATTTAAAAAATGAAAAAATCAAAATGTTTTTTTAATCACATTTAAATATTTTTTTATCACCAGATAATACTTTTATATCAAATTTCAATAATTTTACGTTCTATCACATTACAATATTTTTTTTCCCATTAGAATACATATTTATTTTATCACATCACCACATTTTTTAAATCATATTACAAATTATTTATCGCATCACAATAATACGATTTTATCACATTCCAATAATTTTTTTTCTATATCATTACAATAATTTTTATATGAAATTACCTTTTTTGTCAAAGAAATTTTTTTTTTTATCACATTACAATTTATTTTTTATCACAACAACAGTGCATTTTTTATAACATTTTATTAAAAAAAATATCTCATTACAATATTTTTTCATCACATTGCATTTTTTTTTGTCAACTTACTTTGTTTATATTATCACATTTAAATAATTTTTTATCACATTACAACATTATTTTATCTCATTAGAATAAAACATTTTCATCTAATTACAATTTTTTTTAATTACATTAAAAAAAAATTGTCACAAAATTATTTTTTTATCACATTAAAATATATTTTTTTAACATAAAAACAAACTTTTTTATTTCATTACAATATTTTTTTTGTCAAATTTAAATATTTTTTTTATCACATTACAATATTTTTTATCATTTTACAATATATTATTTTTATCGCATTACAATAATTGTAATCACGTTACAATATTTTTTTCTAGTCATTAAAATAATTTATAACCCATTACAATATTTCTGTTACATAATTTTTTTTTTTATCGCATTTGAATATTTTTTTATCACATTACAATATACATATTTTTTTACCTCTTTACAATATATATTTTTTGATACATTTTAATAATTTTTTTATCGCATTAAAATATTTTTTTAACACAACAATGTATTTTTTTATCGCATTACGATAATCCTTTTTTAACACATTACAATATTTATATCACATTAAAAAATATTTTTTTATCGCATTACAATTATACATTTTTATCACATTACAAAATATATTTTTTAACACAATAAATTTTTAATCGCATTTAATCATTTTTTTTGTCACAGAATATTTTATTTATTATATTACAATAATTTTTTTGTCACATTAGAATAATATTTTTTTATCACATTACAGTATTTTTATTGTTTATCAAATTACAGTATTTTTTTATCACATTAGAATATATGTTTTTTATCACATCACAATTTTTTTTTATCTCATTACAATAATTATTTTTCTATCTCATTACGAAATTTTTTTAAGCATATTTCAATTTTTTTTGTCACGGAATTTTTTTTTGATCACTTTGAATAATTTATTTGTCACATTAGAATAATATTTTTTTTTCACATTACATAATTTTTTTTATCAAATTGGAATAATTAAAAAATATTATTACATTTCATAAATTCGACAGATCTTTGGAAGGAGATCAAGAGGCAGACCAAGATAAAGAAGAAGACTACGTTGAAGAGAACGGAGAGAAATTGGAATAATCCGTAGAGTGGAGAGAGATGGCTAGGAACAGGATCCAGTGAAGGGCTGTTGTGGAGGAGGCCAGGCCCCACATCGGAATGTAGCGCCGAGAAGAAGAAGAATTGGTAACATTATTTTCTACATCTGAAATGCAACTTAATGCTCATTTCAAATTAAGAATACTATTTTTCGAACTCTTTCAAATTTACAGTTTCTATTCATCATACCATTTTCCCGAAAAAGGTGGCAGGATGTAAGCAACATCACACTCTTCCTTTTTAACTTACTATTATACTCGTAGAATTCTCCACATTCGCACTTTTGAACGATTTCAAGAACGTCGTTTTACACATTTCAACTGGTGTAACCCTTTATAGGAACGCATATATTTTAGTACCATTTATTAGATTATTTTATGCACATAACCATTAAAACTATAATTATATTTATTTTATATTCATAAAACTAACTATAACTAACTAACCATTACGCCGTTTCCCCGGATGGGTAAGCAGAGAGGATGGATTGCCACACTCTTCTATGCTGACTTCACTCTCACGCCTCTTCGACATTCTTATATCGTGACATGCAAGCTCGTCGATTGTTCCATATGTTCAAACTATCTTAGTGACCCTTTCTTAATTTGATTAAGCACACATTCATCCGTCTTACAATCCTTTCTTACTTCATCATTAGGATTTCTATCATACATTGTTTTTCCTCACAATCCTCTTAGTGACCTCATTTCTACGGAATTTATCCTACTTTCATCCTTCTTTTGCCAACTTCAAGCTTCACTTCCATTCATAAGGGTCAACACTAGAATTCCATTGTACACTGCCATCTTTGCTTCAGTCGATATATTTCTATTTGCGGTAATGACTTAGGCGCTGTCTAGGGATTTCTATGTATAAAGCATCTTAATGTATATCTGTGAGATATGGCGTCTAATTGAAAAATATAAAGTAACATATTGGGGACCATTGAGAGTGGTGTATCATTATAATATTTGGAATTTATTGGAGAGACCATATCACGTATTACGAGGTTTTCATTAGAATTGAAGAAGGGAGGCAATTTATCAAAACCATCGCAGGGAGACGAGACTAGTGGATTGGCTATATTATCAAATCAAATCAAATCAAATCAGTTTATTTTTCTCAAAAGATATTACAAACACCAATTATAATTTAAGGCTTACTATTGAGAACATATAAATATAAAATATAAAATATAATACCAGGAACGCATGAGAGATGGTTCGATTTTAGGAATATAAAATACTCTCTAAAGTCAAGAGTATTTGCCTCCTGAACATGCTTTTACTAATATGAAAGACGTCGTTTTCCGAAGCGATCATGTTCAGCAGTTTGCTTGCTCTCCCCACCGGCATCACCAGACGCAGGTTGGTTCTGCATGTTGGGACATAAAACAGTCTGTGCTGACGCTGTCAAAGATAACCATCCGGAACATAAACATGGATACCCTCCAAGATGGCAGAATTCTCAAAGAATCCCTTGATAAGTCTGAAGAAATGGATATGAGTGAACCCATCCCTCCGTATCTGTAGACTATTGGTCCCCAGCATGCCTAAGAGGAATGCAGTAAGATAAAGCCACGGATAGCTACCAAACTCCCTCATGTAGAGATATCTCATAAATCTTTTCTGAACCCTCTCTAACATGAGCGAGTAGGGACCCCATATCACCGAACCATACTCGAGCGGGCTCCGGACCAATGATGGTCTCCAATTATGCACCATGAGGGTCTCTTGCACAACATAATAGTGGTGATGACAAGTTTATGAATTACGTCTCATATGTTGAACTGAAGAGGACTCCAGAAAAACGAGTGCAGTGGAAAACGATGTATTAGACTTTGCTGCAAATCTATCCCTTTGATAGAAACTGCGAAGAACAAAGAGGCCTTCCTAGAGGACTAACTCCAGATCCTCTTGACGCGTATGTGTTATTGATTCCTCTGGTATCTCCAGCTTGGCACACTTGACTAATACATGCTAGGAAACCAGCTCTCACGGTGCTCATTATGAAATAAAAATGAACTGCTTTGAATATATACTATATTGTTAGGTAAATTAAATGTGTAAAAAGAAATTTAAATACCTGCACATAAACATCTCCGCTTTCTTAAAAGTTCTAGAATATTCTGGGTATTTAGCTGATCAATAGCTTCCGCCAAGTATATTAAAAGTAATTCCTGGACCTAGAGCGTCCCCCATTTTCCTTCCAGAGAAGCGACCACCGTCCTCGAAGGCGTGTGAATTCAAAATATTTGGCATCTCCGATGACGCATAAAGTGAGCGTCAAATGCCAAAGTAATGCCGAAACAATAATTATTCTGGCCGGGAGACGAGCTTTGGAAATGAAACAAAATGGCTGATATAAGCCGTGTGTCCCAGGTGATAAATAACTCAGAATTGTGTCCGAAAACTGTTCGGTCGGGAAACTAAAAAAAAAAGTTTGACATCTAAATCACTGGTGTAGGAGGTGAGTTTACGGTGTCTTGTTCAACAGGGCGGCAGCGACAAACGAGCGAACTGTGAAATGGGAGTTCTGTAAAAAAAAACAAATAAAAGATATTTTTAAACAAACCAGCTTCAGTGGCGCAGCAAACAACAATAATAATAATAAGAAAAAAACAGTAACATAATTCAACTCCAAATATTTTTTTAATCCGCATCACAATCAAGACAACATTTTAATATCTAGCATGCATTCAATGCAATTTAAATATAAATATTAAATTATTTTATTAAAACAACAAAACCATCACGCCGTTTCCCCGCAGGGGTAGGCAGAGAGAATGGACCGCCACACTACTCTATCCTGGCACACCTCTCTAGCTTCCTCCACATTCATACATCGAGTCATACACGCACGTCGATTCTTCCGGCTTCTGACATGACCAACTTTTAATATTTGATTAATTTGGTCATGCCATGTTTTCCTCGGTCTACCTCGACTCCTTACTCCATTTACATTGTTAACGTATACTTTTTTAACCATTCTTTCTTCACCCATGCGCTCCATATGTCCGAACCAACGAAGCGAACCTTTCATAATTTTGTTCGTAATACCTTCTTTCGCTCCACACTCCTTCCTAATATCAGCATTTGAGATTCTGTCATACATCGTTTTACCACACATACGTCTTAGGGACCTCATCTCTACCGCATTTATTCTGCTCTCATCTTTCTTCTGCCAGTTCCATGCTTCGCTTCCATACATAAGGGTTGGAACCAGAACTCCATTGTGAACGTAACATAATTCAACTCGTTCAATCGTAAAAATTATTTTATACTTCGTTGATTATTTTATTTATCTATCTGCGGCTATCCGCGAGATCTGCAAAGTGAAGGATCTCATGAGATGGGGCAGACAATGCAGAAAATACTGGAATGCGCATGTGCAGAAGATGGATCCACCAGAATCCCACACGCTGTGGTGCATCAGATTCCTGCCGGCTGCCGTCCCCGTGGAAGACCGCCGAAGAGATGGAGAGATAGTTGGGAGTCGATCTCCCAAGAGAGGCCAGCCTGATTTCAGGAACAGACTAAAGGTCTATAAGGAAAAGAAGAAGATTATTTAATTCATCGACGATTGTTAGAAGAGATGTAAACAATTTTGAAAATACCGAATAATTGCCATCTTTTTCAAAACAAATTTGATGTGTTGAAGCTTTAATAATGTATTCAATAGTGAATAATGGTGTACAATTGTATGTCGAAGGCTTAATATTTGAAATCACAAACTCTCTTCACATGCGCCACAGTTATAATAGTTTTCGTGGCAGAGATCTTGACTACGCCACTGGGGGCACACACACCTCGATACAAGCAGGTAATCGAGTGGCAGATATCTCAGGAGAGGTCCTCTACTATTGTGGTCCATAGCGCTCTCAGCGTTTAGGAGATCGTCCATCTTCCGGATGGGTCTGATGTGATTAAGGCGCCTCCTCTTAAGAGGAACAACACACGATCAGCGGGCCCTTTCCGCTTCTATAATATCTCCTTCGCGCACTCGCAAACTTTGGAAGGCGTACCAGAAGGAGACACGTGGCAAAGATAATTAATTAATTTATAAGTTCGCAAGCTCAAAATAAAATAATATTTTAAAATATGGACAAGTTGAAGTCACTTTATTTTAAATGTAATATTTATTATATGTTTTCTGATCTGGAAAGAGTTGAAAGATAAAGATTGAAAGCAAATGGCGAAATATGTTACAAAGTGTAACCACATAATCACGAAGGCTTAGATTTTGCAAGGAACTATTATTTATTTATTTATACGTAATACACAAATGAGACATAACAGACGAAAAACATGTAGGGGACTCATTTGGACACAAAACGGTGTAACAACGATAAAAAAACGACATGAAATCAAAAAAATCATACAAATCAGAAGGAACGGGCTATACATTTAGCCCCATCATAAAACAACTATCAAATCGCATTCCAACAATGTTTCTTACAGACGTAAGAGGAATAGCCATTAGAGTTGAACCTATGTAAGCCAGAAGATCCAAGTCCAAGTCCAAGTTCAAGTCAAAATATGTCGACGTCAGTGAGGTAGTACTCTTTCCAGAATTTGTAATATATTTTTTATGAACACTGCCTCACTGACACTGAAAATGTCCAAATCCGAGACGATTAGATTCAACTTCCGAATCGCTCTTCTTACTGGCATCACCAAAGGCAGGTTGGTCCTGCGTGACGGAGCAAAGAACAATTGATGTCGGCGCTATCGCAGGTAATTATCACGAACAAATAACCTATAACCTGCTCCAGAACATAGGGGTTCTTAATGTAATAAGTTTTTAGTTTCCTATACATGTACTCATCGTAACATGTACGCTCCTCGATTTTTCCGACTTCGAATGTGGCCACCATATATTTTAATTATAAGATGGAAGAGACAGCGAAAAAGATATTATAAGATGGAACAGACAGCGAAAAAGGGACTGGTACGGGCATGTTCAAAGAATGGACTCCACCAGACTCCCCTATATTGCATTACATAATCAACCTCATGGGACTCGTCCTCTTGGAAGACCTCCTAAAAGATGGAAGGACAGTTGGGAATCTACCTGACAGGAGGAGCAACTCTCTGGAGAACAGACCACATAGGTCTACAATAAGGAAGAAGAAGAAGAAGAAGATAATAACATATATATTTTTTACTAATATTATTATTATTATTTGAATGCTACAGAAAAAGGTAGACCATCTCTGTCAAGGATCGTTTGTATGGAAGAGCTCGTTAGCTCTAAAATACCATGCGTCATGGGGTTTCGGAGTTGGCAAAAGTCGTAAATTTTCTATACGTTCGGCTACTCATAGAAAAATCGCTTATTGTTTGTACAAGGTGCGGGCCAAGGGGCGTCAATGTTTTTGTGAAATAACTTAGGGTTTTTTCACCCAAACTCCAGAATGATACATCAGGTATTTGCCAAAGTGTGATATCTGAGATAAAATTCGGCTTGCACACTTCATGTCTTCAAGTTTTTTCTTACAAATATAAGTGTTTACGAATCTTAATAGTTTTACCTGAATGTAAAAACCATCGTTACGGTGGCATATAAACATAACACCATTAACTTTTCTTTATTTTTTGAAAGAGCAGTTTTTATTGTTTTAACAAGATACTATAAAAAACTTGTTTTTAATTTGTTGAAGGGCACACTTATTATTTCTCATACTCATATTTATTGTTTCTTGATCAATGATGTAAAACTCCATATTAAATCATTAATATGGGGATGACATTTTTAAAAGTGAAATTTGATAATGCCTTAGCAAGACAAAACACGTCATTCCCATAAAATAAAATAAAGATTCTAGAAAACAGACGTTTTCATTAGAATTAATTATGACATACTGGCTAACAAAACTTTAGTTTTCTTCCTTCATCCATTTATAAGAATAATAATTAGGCTAGTTTGTATAGCGCCGTTTTCGTGAATAGCTCACATCAAGGGCGTTTTGACAATGTTTTTAGTCGTGAGAGCTGTATGTGACACCAGCAATCAGATAACCGTTGCTTACATTAAATGCGATATTTTGAAAAGGTGGGTTTTTGAAAAAGGTGTGAGATTTAACAACTGTCTGATTGTCAATGAATCTGAGGCGTGCAGGAAGCATATTCCAGGCGAACGGACCTGCCACTGCGAAAACCCGATCTCCGAAATTTGACTCAACTAATCTGCCTATTGCCGAGGAGTTTGCTGATCGAAGCGTAGATTGCCGCAAGTTAGGGCTATCAGCAACACAAAGTTCAGATATATAGGCTAGTGCCATTCCGTGAAGTGCTTTAAAAACCGTCCAGCATAATTTATATTGGATTCTTTCAGGACACTCGCGCCAGTGAAGATCTTTTAGATGTTGTGAAATATGCGAGTTTTTTGGAACACCTTTTATAAGTCGTGCTGCCACATTGAAAAAATATTGAAGTTTATTTGTTTGTTTCTTGGGTATGTTGGCGTAAATGCCATTCCGTATGCACAAACTATCTAAACGGACCTTTCTTAATGAATGACGTAAAATTTATTAACTAAATATATTCTTCTTCTTCTACTTTTATTTTTAGACCTTTGGTCTGTTCCTGCACTTTTGGAGTTTGGGCAGGCCCCTCTGGGGAAGTCGACTCCCAGCTATCCCTCATTCTCTTTGTCAGTCTTCCGGGGGCAAGGTACCCACCAGGAATCTAATGTACCACAACATGTGAGATTCTGGAGGGATCCATCGTCTCTGCGTTGTCTGTACCATCTGACAATATCTTCCACCTTATAGATTTCGCGGATAGCCGTGTTCCTTGCCCTATCTCGAAGAGTGCTTCTTGCTATTGTCCTCAGCGTCCGCATCTCTGCCACCCGCAATTTAGCCTTTGTTTTGTGGTATCCGCTCTGGTCTCAATATCACATGTCAATATAGGCTTTACACAGCTTTGTTTATTTTGACCTTCCTGTCAGTTCTCATATATTTCTTATTTCAAATGGTCTATTTATAAAAATATAATCGTTCTTTTGAAATCACTAGTTGTGAAAGAAAATTTCTTAGAGTAGTATTTACAACCAATTTTTTTTCTTATTAATATTACTAAAAACACAACTACCGTAATTATTATTATTATTATTTTGTTGAATCGCTCTTTACATCATGACAGCATGAGCCAAATCGATGTAAAGGGTATTATAGCTATCATAGTGATTCTCGTGACATGTGATAGGTAGCTAATCTATCGCCACTTTATTGTCACATGAATTCTACACCAGACCAAATACAGTGTGACAATCACACTGCCCTCGCCGGGAATCGACCCCGGAACCTTCGGGGTGGCAGTCAATGCACTTACCACTCGGCCACGAATGTCGTCAAGTAATGAAGAAAAGAGCATTTAAATACATTTAAAAAAATGTATATAATGTTTTCTACAACAGATCGCCGCCCTTAATTATTTTTAAGGTAATCATTTAAGGCTTACTTCTACATTCCAATACCATTTAAAAGTTATAGGAGGGTCTACCCACGAGACCACGAGGGCGAGTTATTTAGAAAATTGCATTTCAATAGCAAGACGAGGTTGAATGGGCCGTGTAAAATCAAGGATGCCGCCTCTCCAAAAGAAACATGAAAAGCGTTAAATCGACTTTCACCAAATATTTATATAAATAGCCCGTATCTGTTGATTGATCGTTACTCTCTGTGATGACAATATCACTCGTACCGTGGCGAACTGTATTCGGTATTTCGATGTCATAATATGTAACAAAACACATTTTCTTTTATTAAAATAATATATCTTAGATAAGTAATCGAAACATAGATTTTCTTTTGACGTATCCTAATTTTTTATATATTATATTAAAAAAAATAGCTCAAATAACACGTTTATGTGCTAAGTAGTAAAAACTAACAAAGAAAATGTTAGGGTAAAACATATTAAATAAACGGTTGATTCTCACTCGAAACACTTACTATAAACCTACCGTCCGATTCCCTGCGATGGTAGTGTAATTGTCACACTGTCTTTGGTCTGGTGTATAATTCACATGACAATAAAATGACAATAGTTTAGCTTCTTATAATATGTCACGAGAATCAATATGCTGGCTATACTTTTTATATCGATTTGGCTCGCGCTTAATGTAAAGGACGATTCAACATAATAATAAAAATAAAAATAAAAGAATAATATCATCTGAAACTAACATGAGTCGTTAGCCTATTTTAAAAAGTCTCAATCGGTCTATGTCTAATGCAGTTATTATACTTCTAGTCCGCAAGTTTTCATATCTGGGTCACGTTCTACGAGAAGAGAAATATCGCCTGCTGCATCTGATTTTGAAGGGAAAAGTGGAGGGCCGCAGGGGGGCAGAGAGAAGGCGGATCCAATGTGAGGGAATGTACGGGAATTGAAACTGTGGAGGAGCTATTCCGGACAGCGCAGGATAGGGAAGAGTTTACCAGAGTGATCGCCAACGTCGGAGAGACCTGACAGAGCACTCTTTAAGAGAGAGAGAGAGAGAGAGAGAGAGAGAGAGAGAGAGAGAGAAAGAGTGAGAGAGAGAGATAATAATATACTATAATTAAATAAACCGAATAATTAATTTTGTTATTTGAAATTTTATGGTAGAAGTTCATTGGATAGTTTGACAATAGAATAGACAAGTGAAGGATATGGCCAGACAGCAGAAGATGCCAGCGAGCTGCCAAAACCAGTCGAAGACACAAACAGTAGTGGATTTTAACTAAATATACATTTTAGAAAGATTTTTCATTATTTAAAAGAAATAATGAAGCCATCAAAAACCCTAATCCACTTTCGAAGTGCCCTCACGTTGATATTTCAGGTATCGAATTTTTATGACTATCAAAAAAATCCGGAAAGGACGGAACGTTTATGAATGAACTTTATTTTAATTCCTATCTTCTGACACACATTAAAAATAATATTTAACTTTTGTCGTATTCACTAAACATATTTCCAAAACGACGAAAACACAAATTTAATCTGTTTCCTACGTGGATGTACGCAAATGACTGTTATTACTATGCGAAGACGTGACCGGTGATATTAAACTGATTCAAATCTTGTTAGAAAAATATTTAAAGACTAAACTCAAAATGTCGTGGATACAAATGAGAATATATTCATGATTTAATTGTATCTCAATAGAGACGAAGATGCAAATTGGAAACTGAATATGGTTGATCAAGGTGTTTACAGGACTTATGACCTGTCATTGGTTGGGTTAAGCGCACGCTTTATGTAATTACAACATTCCCAATTCCACCTTTTTCTTTATGACCATGTAAGACAATTTTTTGGAAGTTGTATATATGTTACAAATCTATGCCTAATTTCACATGTCAGTTTCAATGTGCCATCTATGAAGATTTTGATTACAAATGTTAATCTTTTTTATAATAAGATTACTCTATATAATCCACATACTAATAAGAATATATTCCTTATTAAATATATTGGGTCTACAATTTACATGTTTATTTCTTCTTCTTCTTGTCCTGTCACAACTCCGTAGTGCATAGAGCCTCAAGGAGCCTTCTCCAACCGACTCTAACGCATGTCTGATGCCTAACATCATCCCAAGTGAGACCTGCTGCTTTAATCACGTCCTGCAGGGCTCTTCTCCAGGTGGCTCTAGGTTTGCCTCGCTTCCTCTTTCCCCCCATAGGGGACCAGTCTAGTGCGCCCTGAGCGATGCTGGCTGGGTTCCGTCTCAGAGTGTGACCGATCCACTGGCATTTGCGTCTAGCGACTTGTTATTTAATTGGCTTTTTGCCTGCCATGGTCCAGAGAATTTACCGTAATTGTTTAGGTCCATGTTTATTTACTTGTAAAAATTGTGAAAAAAGTACAATTTTAATGTATTTTTTTAATCTATTTTTGTAGAACAAAGAACAAGAAAATAAGCAAACTGTGGATCCGATAGAGTCTTATTGCATAATGTTGCGATTGTCTGTTTTAAGATTTAAAGTAATAAAAATAAAGCAAGGAAAAATAACAAAAAAAAAGGAATATTTTTTTTTAACTATGCAGTGTATTTGAGAATTTTAGACAATTAAATTCGTCACAGAGAATCATATTTTGTAAAAAGAGTTATTAAACACATAAATCACATTAAATATTTAGGTTGATTTATAAAATTCTTCATATTAAAAAAAATATGTATTTTTAGAAATTTCGAACTTCCGGAAATGAGTGCTTGAGCTATAATAAGACTAAGGCAGTGCACATGATTGAGCTCATGACCTTTTATTTAGCAGCTAGGTGTTTGACCCCTAAACTCCAGACGAAATTTTTTTTCTTGTATTAATGTGTATATTGAAATATTGTAACAATTATATTTATAATTATGTGTCTGTATGTAATAAATGCAATTCATTTAATTTATTGTTTCTTGAATAAACTATCCATTCAGCGCTTAATAAGATAAAAATAAAACAATTAACCATCACGCCGTCTTTCTGAAAGGATGCGTACAAAAATCAACGGCCACACTGTTATTTCCTGGCAAATTATACTTCTCACGAATCCTCAACATTCATACATCGTGTCATGCATACACGTTTGTTTCTCCGACTTTTCACGTGGCTGATATTTCATATTACGTTTTCCTCACACTTCTTCTATTTCTTTTGCGTATATTTATTTATTGATCATTTACCAAGAACATGGTTTTATTACCTCCCAACTTGAACCCCTTCTAGAGAAGCACTGTTGGAAAGTTGGAGCACATGCATTGTTGGAAAGAAATCGAGGTTCATGCATAACACGATGTATGAATGTAGAGGAAGCGAGAGAAGTGTATCAGGATAGAACAATGTGGCGGTCCAATCTTTATACCTACCCATCCCGGGAGACGGCGTGAAAAAACTTTTTATTTAAGCACTGTATGGTTATAATGCCTTAAACTATAATTGTTGTTTGTAATATCTTTTGAGAAAAAATAAAATAAAATAGATGCCAACAAGTTTTTGTTTGGACCTAAGCTTCATCAGGCAGGCTTTACATTGCCCTGATGATGCTTGGGTCCAAGCGAAATAAGTAGGCTTTAATTATAATAATAATAAAGTGATTGAATACAAAGTGCTTTATTATTTTATATCTATAAGTTTAAAATGTCTAAACTCAAAGTGAGCGCTGTAATATGAATATGCATTAATAATTTATTGAAAACGTATCATTAAAGATTACCAATATATCGACTAAATGAAATGCATATTGCAGTTCAGACGCATATTAAATAAAATGGATATTGCCGTTCTGCAGATATTACAAACACGTTGATTGTGCCACCTATTTAAAAAAATATCCACTTCAATAAAAGGACCGTATCGACTCCAGTCCTTCTAAGTGTGTGAGGTCCCTCGCAACAGGGGTTCTGTCGGGCTGTGAGAATAAGGTCTCCAAAGCACCTCCAATATTGAATTGCACTAAACTCTATTGTTATGATTGAAAACCTTAATATTTCAATTAGCAGCAAGTTTGTACTGTTATTTGGCTTTTAACTCGTGGAAACTGAAAATAATTAAATACAATATTAATACACTTTTAGAAAATGGTATTTCAACTACTTTATAATTTACTACAACCAACCGGTTTCGCTCCCCTTGGAGCTTCGTCAGGGCTACATTTCAGGGTTACCAGTGTAACCCTGACAAAGCTCCGGCGAGAGCGAAACCGGTTGGTTGTAGTAAATAAAATACAATTGTGATACAAAAACAAAGTTATTTAATTTAACAGTTTAAAATGTTAAGGTATCATAGTGTTTTGGCCAAAACAATGGACTATTTAAATAATAAATTAGTTGATATACTTCTTCTTCTTCTTCTTTCAGACCTTAGGTTTGATCTTGTTATCATGCTGGATTCTCTTAAAAAGTCGACTTCCAGCTATCCCTCCATCTCTTTGGCGGTCTTCCAGAGGGACGGTCTTAACAGGAATCTGATGCGCCATAGAGAGGAATCCATCCTCTGCACGTGCGCATTCCATTATCTTCTACGTTGTTTGCTCCATCTGACGACATCTTCCACCTTACAGATTTCGCGGATAGCCGTGTTCCTTACCCTATCTCGAAGAGTCTTTCCTGCTTTCATCCTCAGCGTCCGTATCTTTGCCACCCGCACTTTAGAAGTGATTCATACGAAAGTATGAAAATAATTAAATTAAATTTGGTCGGCATCATGGCTATTTCTGATACAGCAGCTCTAAACAGGGATGTTATGCTGCAACTGAACTATTCTCATAGGTTTTCCAATCAGGATTTTTTAAAATTTTATAGATGTAATTATATGATCGTTTCAAATAAACATTAAAACATATTGACCCATTTTTAAAACGGAAAAAATGGTATATACATATGTTATATATAATATATAGAAATAATGAGACCAGAAAAATAACCTTAAAGGACAAACTTAAGGCATGGTGTTTTTTTTTTGGAATAATTATGAACATCAATTCTATAATATGTAAAATAAGCACAATTTTTTCCTGTAAAATTATATGGTTGTTAATAAGTTTCTACAAGTGTGATTATTTATTCTTTCAAAGCTGTCATCTTCAGACTAAATAATCAATGAAATATAGTTTCTCGCATTCCACAATGGCATTCCGCAGAACCTATAGATGTTCTAGCGTCCGTTTATCCATTTAGAAATATTCACAAAAAACATCGCTATTGGCGGCACGTTTATATAAAACGGGGACCCTTAGCTGAAAGGCGAAGGACCAAAATCCTGGACCTCCTGTACAGATGGCGCCTAGAGACTAACCCTCTTTATTTTCCATACAATAGAAAATCGGGGCTATAAGACCCCTCGACTGGAATCAATACGGCTATAATATTATTTTAATAAAAAATGGTGTTAATATAATATATTTCAAACAAACATTCGTAATTTATTGTGAGAGATGAATGGAAATATTTAAAAAGTATTATTTAACCTTAAATTTCGTGGTCTACAGGCAAAGTTTGCGTGAAAGCCACGTGTTTATTAATAACTGTTTTGGGGGTTGTGTTTTGTTTTTATGGGTTTTGAGATACATTTATAACTTTGTGACTATTTGAACAAGGTGTGTTTTTTTTGTATACAACAGGTTGTTTGAACCTAATTATTAAATACAATTTATTTATAAAACTATTATAGTGATTCTCATGACATGTGATAATGGTAGCCAATATATCGCCATTTTATTGTCACGTGATTTCTACACCAGACCAATGACGGTGTGACATCACACTACCATTGCCGGGAATCGAATCCGGCACCTTCAGTGTGATATCTAAAAGATAAATAAATCTTTATAACATATGTCAGATCATGTAAACAATTTTATAATATTTTAAAAATATGTATCACTGAAGAAGGACTGATTGTCCGAAACATGTCAAGGTAATTAATTTTTTTTTTAAATAAGTGTTGTATGAACAAAGTGTTTAAAAAAGAACAAGAGAAATAAAGCAGTTACATTCGGGTGGTGGTCTAGGGGATAGAACGCTTGGCTCCTGATCCAGGAGACATGGGTTCAAGCCTGGACACGACCAGATTCCTTATTCATAATAATGAGCTATTTTCTGCTCACATTGAAGATTGTAAGATAAAATTCTAATATCATTGACGTAAATCCATGATGTTAGTCTTTAAAAAAAAAAAAAAAGTATGGCGAAGATTCAGAAAAGATAAACAAATCAAATGATTTTACCGAAATCTCTTGATGGAAGTTCATTTTAAATAATAATTAAATAAAACGATGTTTTTTAACTATTTCCACTTTTGTCTTTATTTAGACAGCGACCGGTTTCGCCAGGCTCAAATAAAGACAAAAGTGAAAGTAGTTAAAAAAACATCGTTTTATTTAATTATTATTTAGACAAATAAATGGTTATGCTTGTATATGTAACTCTAAAACTATTAGACTGTTTTCATTGAAAAATTCAAAATTTGTTTATTTTAGTACCAGAATTATGGGGGATGAAGAAATCCTAGTGTTGGATAGTATTTATTGGATGTACCTGGTGGCACAGGAAAAGCGTTTCTAATATAATATACAAGGATCATTTAGACATTCAATATTTGACTTATTTGATCGTGCCACGTTTTCCTCGGTCTTCCTCTATTTCTAGTTCCATTTACATCATTAACATCTACTTTAATACCATTCTTTCTTCATTCATTTTTTCCATATGTCCAAACCATCTTAATGATCCTTTCATTATTTTGTTCATGACACCATCATTCGCACCGCATTCACTTCTTATATTTTCATTCGACACTATCATACACAGAGTATCCACACATTCGTCTAAGAGATCTCATTTCTACTGTATTTGTTCTACTTTCATCCTTCTTTTGCCAGTTTCATGCTTCGCTTCCATACAGAAGGGTCTATTTTAAATACTTTTATTTTTAATTTATTTTAAATGCTAACTTTGTTATGGTATAGGTACTCCGCGTAAAACAGCACTAGCATATCATTTCGTTTACTACAAATGAATGGAAGGTAGCATTCTGTTTAGTTTTTAGAAAGAAAAAAACAACATGTAACCAAATATACTGATTTTGTTCATTCAGTAATGCCTGTCTAAATATATCCACTAGCCGCAAAAAAATCTTACAAACAAATCAATGCCGCAAATAGCCCGACGAAACAATGAAGCGTGTAACTGAAGATTTTATCCGTCCGAAATCCCGCAATAATCAGGATGTTGTTCAATAGACAAAAAAATGCACCCATTCAAGAGATGCTGCGAAATCATCTGTGAAATAAACGGAGTTGGCATCTCGGAAAAATATTGATGTAATAGCTGTATTAGGAAGAATTTACGAATGTGGATTCTTTCTATAGAAACATAGTAAATTTTAACAGTTTGTAGAAAATACTCGTAAAGTAAAAAATGAAGATATGAAATTATACATAATTACAAGAATATTACCAATATTTGTTGACAAATACTGGATTTTACCCATTGCGGGTTAATCATTTTTAAGGATTGATTGTATCTCAATAGAGACGAAGATGTACATTTTTTTGGAAACAGAATATGGTAGTCGAGGCGCTTACAGGACTTATGACCTGTGATTGGTTGGGTTAAGCGATCGCTTTATGTTAACATCATTTTTAAGGATTGATTGTATGTTAACGTAAAGCGATTGCTTAACCCAACCAATGAAAGGTCATAAGTCCTGTAAACGCCTCGACCATCATATTCTGTTTCCAAAAAACAATTTACATGTTTGTCTCTATTGAAAACCAATAATTTATCAAGTATTTTTTTATTTAATTGAGAAACATTTATCTGAGAAAAACATCAATATTAATTATTATTTATTAATCGGAATTAGATCAGCTGGGAATCAAACCCGAAATCTCTGATTGATACTGCGTTTTGATATAATAATAATAATAATAATAATAATATGCTAACTTTTAAAGCGCCGTTTTTGTGATGTAATCACCTCAAGAGCGCATTAAGATGTGTTTTAAATCTAAAAATCTAAATGTGAACGCTGCATCTGATTTTTGCGATCGGTTAGAAAGTATAGTAGAACAAAATATAAATGTTTAAAAAAATGGGTTTTCAGTGTAGATCTGAAATCTGTCGGATCATTAATGCATCTGAGGTGTGAAGGGAGATTGTTCCAAGCTGATGGACCGGCCACCGCGAACGCTCGATCCCCGAAATTTGTACTGGGGCAATGTAATACAATTTGTTATTTCCAATAAAATAAAATTTCTCCTTTTAAGTTCAACATTGTTTCGTTTTTAAGTGCATGAAAAATAAGCATAAATATATTTGTAAGTACATTATTTCATAGTTAATACGAATGAAAATGTCTGTTTTCCATAACTACTATTTGATATAGAGTCATAATCATCATTGTTCAAGAAACAATAAATATATTATTTCAGTATTTTATGATTATGTCAAACTGCAATTGTGAAGTGTGTTATTAATATTATGAGTTTTATGTATAATTAAGGTTTAAAATACAGATCCTTTCTGAAAATCAAACATGAGATTTCACAATTTATGAACCGTGATAAAACTACTGAGCTATAGTCTCGACACTATGTGTTAAAATGACTTTATTTATCTAGAGCAAGGGTTTGGGTTTTTACGAAGTTTGTAGAATATTATGGATAACACATGTTTAATTCATGTTTGTAAAAATACCACAAGATTTCACTCTCACCTGGGTTTAAACACTCGCTCCGGAACGTTTTCGAAAGCTTCACAAAACCACAAATAAATTACTCGGTACATAATATGTGATAAGGTTATTTAATTTCTTGTAAAGTGTCTCTGCTCCATTCAATGATTCAATGCATAGAGTAAGAATCGATTTTTGTGGTTTCATGGATTTAAAATCTGATATTTAAAAAAGTTTTTAATTATATTGATACATATAAAATAAATTATATCCTTTTTTTAAAAGTATTTAAAAATATATTTATTTGAATTATCCACATAGAATATTTATGAGTAAAAACATTTTTTTCCACTATTGAGCTTATTTTTCATGACATGTTTTTATGGTGTTGTGTTTAAATCGTATTGAAAGCGATATTAACTGTTAATTTAAATTAAAACACCAGTTGAAAAACAACTGATCAAAATAACAATATTAATATTTTTTATAGAAGCCGCTGGGTTAATGTTTTTTTAATGACATAACATACCTTTATACAAGAAAAGACATAACTTATATGCAACAGCAATTCTGGTAGTTTGTACAATATAAACGAACTAATCTTCCCTGACGGATTCAATGATTTCATCATCTGGACTACCATTCAAAATATAATAAATTATATAAAATATTGTATAGGCAATTTCAATTAATAATCAAATTTTTAAATCTGTTTAATTAAAGATTTTTTAAATATGTTTATATTTACTGGTACATATTTTCTTTGCGTTGTCACTTGATAATAAATATATAATATTTTTGAGTTGTCTAGAATTGAAAATAGATTGCTTAGTAATTTTTATATTGATTTATAAAACAAACGAAATTCAGTTATTTACGAACTATTATATTATATTATACACAATTTATTTCATACACATTTTTTGAGAAACCCACCACACGTATAAATAAGTATAATAAAATTATGTTATATAACGTATTAATAAAAATTTAACAATATATAACACTCACAATACAACAATAGCGCCCTTGATATAAGTAATTTATAAAAATGGCACTCTATATATTATCCAATTAATTATTAGTATAATATATTTTTTTCGTACGAGGAGAGCCGACCCCAGATGATGGAAAACGGCAAAGAGAAAGAAGAAAAATAATATATTTCAAGTAACAATTCCAAGTGATTAATTTTATTGGTGATGATACGAGTATCTTTATTTTTTTTTCAGTTTAAAGTATTTTGGACTCCTTTTATTCTTCCTTATAATTATCTGATCTTTCTCTTTATCTACACAATTTAGCTATATAAAATATTAAATTAGTTGTATGGCGTTGAACTTATTTATTTATCAACACTTTCTAGAGACATATCTGGTGGGTTAATGAGTTTCATAATTGAGTCACAAATATATAGTTGAATATCTTGTTTCTTTTTCATATTGTTTGTCTATATCTAACCCACTTATATAACTATTTTTAGGGAGGTCTAGACATCGCCAAATGAATAATGTTCTGGCTGATCTGGCAAGGTTAGCAAAAGGTGCAGGAAGAGGAGCTTAGAAGAAAATCTTCAAGGAGGCTAAAACTCGAGAGTTGTATGGCCATAGGAAGGAAGTAAGTAATATTATTATTAATGACTTTAATATGCTTTTCACAATATTAAACATCTTATGGAATCAAACAGGCCGGTCATAAGATATATAGGCGAAAATAGTTTCGGATTTATCATACACGACCGATTCTCACAGTGCTCGTAATAAATTTCTGCTGTGTCATTGTACGGATCTCTTGATTGCTCCGAAGTCTTTAAGTTCTCACTGCCACACCAGGTCTGGGTCCAGGATAATTTTTGGAATCCTTTTGAATCTCAAATGCCTTTTTCGCACGATGTCAAAATATGCAAACAAATTCATGTAAATAAATTATTTCAAAACGCGAAATTCGTCAGAGATGAAAGAATATATTTGTAAACTTCGCCATTTTAGTTTCCAACATTACGTTACCGATAGATGTATTCAGGGAAACAGAGCTGATGTATAATTGTTGACCAACATCAAATCCATATTGGCATATTGACAAGTATCATTTTGGATGGTGTACTTATGGGAGAAAAATGTGAATTGCTGCACCTGATCAATAAGGGTAAAATAGAGGGTCGAAGAAGTATTGGCAGGAAGCGAATCTCCTGGCTTCACAACATTAGGAACTGTACTGGGTTAAAAAAACATTGAGGAGCTGTTTCGAGCTGCCAGGGATAGAGACTCGTGTTCTTAAGTGATACTCATGTTCGGGGTGACCTAACATGGCACCGAAAGAAAAATATAGATATACTCAGCAGCGTTTGCAGCTTTTACGCCGCCAGATTGTTGATGCACCAATAATATGTGTACATATCTCTATTTCTCTCCCTCTCTCTCTTTCTCTCTCTCACTCTATCCCTCTCTCTCTCTCTCTCTCCTTCTCTCTCTCTAATGGCGCTAATGCCTATATCAAACCATGGCCTTATGCAACTTTCCCATCCTGTTCCATATGTACTCAGCCGCTAGAGAAGCTACACTTTATCCTTCCTCACTACATAATTCCATCTGACTGAATCTTGCCACTAATATTCTTCCACCCGAGTGTCCGGTTTGTAGATCGAATTTTATAAATGCAAGGTGTTTATGAGACATTGCTCCAAATATTGGAATATTCTTTACCCTTGACGTCAAACTTACGTACCTATGTACGTGTTTCTGCTACGCCATGAGTAATAATATTTGTAATATCAACATATAATATAAAAAGAGGCATTGTTAATAAGATTTTTTTCTCGCAATTTTACGGGGCCAAATTAAATCTGCAGTGGTCGTTGAACCACTGTTTACTATTCTCCTAATAATTTCACACCTACAATGACATCACACCTGTGTACCTAACTCTCTATTTGGGTTAGTACGATCTGATATTTTACCAAAAAAAAAACATAAATAATTCGCCGGTTTACGATTGCTTTTCGTTATCCGACCGCAGCTGAACGTGGTGTAAATTAAAACTATATGATTATAGAACATTTTGTCACCATGGATTCGTCAAGAGACGTTTGGTAAAAGCGGTTCTTTTCCAAACTACGTAGCGTAAAATCAGTCGAGATAAGTATGACCACCGACACCAACATATATGGAACACGCGCCGCATAGTAATTGCAGTATTTTACAGTAATTTTATCTTAGGTTACTTTCATAGGGAAATTATTTGAATATTTCATTAGTTCTACCACAGTTAAACGAGCTGAATCGTTTTCTTAACACGTAAAATATCCTAATAAAATACCTCTTGGAAAAAATGAATATGTCGAAAATGGACTGCTGCCTTAAGGATAGAAAAATTTCTTAGGTATCTCTACATGAGGGAGTATGGTAGTTATCCGTGGCTCTATCCCACGGCATTTCTTTTAGAAATGCTCGGAACCAATTCTTTACAGCTTCGAAGAGATGGGCATCTCATAACCCATTTCTTTAAATTAATCAGGGGATATTTCGAGAACTCGGCCGTGCTAGAGGGTGTTGGTCTTTTTGTCCCTGATAGATTTCTCCGACAGCGACAGCACAGATTGTTTTACCAACCGGCCACCAGAACCAATCTGCCTCTGGTGACACCGGTGGGAAGAGCAATTAGTCTGCTGAACGCGGTCTCCTCGGAGATCGACGTCTTTTATATTAGTGAAGGTACGTTCAGGGGACAAATACTCTTGACTTTAGAAAGTATGTTGTCTTCCTAATGTCGAACCATCTCTAATGCGTTCCTGGTACTTTGTTGTATTTTTATAATATTTTACCTGTACTCAATAGATGCCTTAAACATTTTACTGTTTGTAATGTCTTTTGAGTTAATAAACTAATTTGATTTGAATTGATTTGATTTGAAAGTCCATGGACAGCAAAAATAAGTGCAGGGCGACTGCAACTACGGTGGAAGGTTGACTTGAACCCGAAACGTCGGTTAACATGGATGAAATCTATACAAGACACAGTGGCATGGAAATGGGTGGAAAAGGGATTTGCCCATGAGTAGACGGGAATAGACTTAAGATGAAAACCTCATTTACTGTAATAAAAGTCCTAAGTATGCTAATAAGGGAAAACACAATCACAAATAAGGCAAATTATGGTTACTGCTAAATTTTAAAACACTGTTATAATATCACAATTTCTTTTTATTTACTTGGAGTGTCACGACAGCTGTTTCGCCAACCGATGTTGGCATCATCAGGTGTTACAATAGTTTATTGTAACACCTGATGATGCCAACATCGGTTGGCGAAACAGCTGTCGCGACACTCCCAGTGAATAAAAAGAAATTGTGATATTATAAGAGTGTTTTAAATTTTAACAGTTATAATGTTGAAGTACGAGTATCATAGTGTTTCGGCCAAAACAATGGACTATAAATTATGTTATAAACATATCAATATCTTTAACGCGATTTACTGCAATATAATATTTACTTTTTTGGGATTTCATTGATGAATTTCAAGGATAAAAAGCAAATAAATTTCCTTTAAAATTCAAGTACAATTCTTCATTGTTACACCTTTTGAGATTTAACAATAACGCTAATATCCCACGCGTCTGTTTAATTGCACTCATTCACAAACTAAAGGGCCATCTTTAGGGCGTTTTGTTTGCATCCCAAGGCGAACAGTTAGTCCAGAGCGTACGCCCATTTGTTTCACGGCAATAATTCTGTCCATTTTCTCGGACTTCAGCCGAATTCGTTACGTCTCAATATAAGAATGTTAGGGGTAACAATGCAGTATTGTGAAGAGGCTAGCGTTAACACCCGCCCGGGATCCGGGGCGCACTGTTTTGACGTTTACAATAAGTGCCGATTCGAATCGGCCCATTGTGCGAGGAATGTAGTAAAATGTAGAATTGGTCCATTTGTAGCTCTATTTTTTCACGAAACTTCAAATTTTTCGCACCTTTCGAGCGCTTGGTCCTTTGTGCTTGTCACAAGTTTATTTTCGTTCGTCTCGCCGACGGGCACTCGCGGGTGGGCAGAGATGCCGCCTACCTCACCTGCCCGCGTGGGACACAATACAGCCGCCCTGGAAATGTTACTGCGTCCACGGTAGTCCGGGGTGGACCCAACATTTGACGGAGTCGCAGCGGAAAGGGTGCTTGATTGAACATCTCCAAGAAAATGAGGATACTGCTAAAGGTCAAGTAATTCGTGCAGTGCGAACTTTTAAAATGAAAATGTCAAGTATAAATAGTGTTCCGAAAGAGCGAAAACTTTAAACAGCACATGTCATATAATCATATAAAATCAAAAAGACGCAATCCAAACTAATAAATTTTATTTTTATTTTTATAAGGATTAATTGTATCTCAATAGAGACGAAGATGTAAATCTTAATAGATGACGCTAGTGTAGAGTAAACTTAAAAATGTAAAGATAGGCGTGGAAACCTACCATATATACAAGTTCCAAAAATTTGTCAGACGTGGTAGCCATAAGGAGGAATGGGGAATGTTGTTAAACATAAAGCGATCGCTCAACCCAACCAATGACAGGTCATAAGTCCTGTAAGCGCCTCGGCCACCACCTTCTGTTCCCAGAAAACAATTTACATCTTCGTCTCTAATAAGATACAATTAATCCTTATAAAATAAAAATGATTTATCCGTAATGGGTGAAATCCAGTATTTGTCTACAAGAATTTGTATACATTCAAAATGTTGTTGTTATAAATTAATGTACATTATTAATGCCCACCTTATTTCTAAATCTATATTAATTTATAAAACTAACTGACTAACTAACCATCACGCAGAAATAATGGACTCCCACACTTTAATCAATGCGGCACTCCATCCTTCTCTTTTCACCCCCGCGGAAGACGCGGTGTGATAGGTTGCGAACCTCATCGCCACCAAAAGGCATCTCCCACGCATATTTGGATCGTCCAATGTCCAAAATATAAACATAAAACAAATAATATAAAATACAATGACATGAAATAAAATAAAATAACAAAATAAAATAATATAATAAATAATGTTCTTTTTTATGGTGCAGATGGACGATCCAGGCTTTTTTGTTTATTTAATTTATACTCCAAGCTTCCACCGTTCTTTTAATTAACTGTAATTAAGAAATTCAACATGTTTTCAAAGAAATCATTCAAATTGAGACTGGAACAAATGTATATAAAGGTTCGAAAAAATCCCGAAAATTAATTTTAACAGCAGTTAAAACTCTCCACATAGGTAAACGAAAAACTTATATAATTTTAACACCAAAACAGTACAACGTATTTATTTCCGTAACTAAAACTTATTATTTATTATTATTTATGATATTTTGGAAAACTTAAAGCGAAAAACTGTGATATTCTATGAGCTCTACTTTGGGAACCAATGGTTTAAAGGAATTCATAATTATGTATATAATAATATTAATACTTATTAAACATATTTAAAAAAAAAAAATATTTTATAAAAAAAAATTCATTCAATACAAATTCCTCGCTTTTTTTATTAAACAAGGATTTTATACATTATAGATATCAGATCCATATATAAATTCGAGGCTACGTAATCTATAATATGTATATACATTATGTATGAATAAAAAGACGTGAAACGTAGAAAACTGTGTTACAAGGAAAACCGCATATAATTTTATTTCATCCGCTTATGAATAAAGATGTAATCTGTATTAATGAAAAATTTGATATTTGATAATGGTATATTTGCACTTGTATAAAATATCAGATAATTCATTAAATAAAGATGATAAATTGAATAAATCATCTGAATTCCCTCTAAAATTGGTAATACATCAGAGAATACATTAAATGACAACCACATATTTATATTTTATAATTAATTAGTTTGTTATGCCTTAAAGCAAATACGTATTATTACTGGAATCGTTTTTTCACTTATCTACCTTGTTAGTTCCATAACAAGAATCCTTTATACTACATATTGCAGTAAGGTCTCAGAAACCGCAAAATGACCGAATTACAACGTATTTGTACAATTATACAGGTACTTATTTAAATGAATGAGCCGAACGACCTTTGCTTTGCTAGACAATCATGTCGTAACAGCCAACAGTTGGAGATGAAAACATAAGTCACGCTGGCATAACGGTAATAGATCGACCAACCCCAATCGGCGAACGTCGAAATATTTTATAAAACGCATTTGGTTTTATTTCATTGTTTATTGGTTTCAATCTTCCCCACCAGCTGTCATCTTCTCGACCGGTTTCGGCAGCTCGCTGCCATCTTCCGGGCGAGAAGGTGGTTGCGATCCGTCGATACCGGTCAATACTTATTTAGTGGAATAAAGTTAAATATATAGTATAAAGGATTTTCTATTATTTACAATAAACTTTTTTTTCCTTGTATACAACAGGTCGTTTGAACCCAATTACTGTATACAATTTATTTTAACTATTATATTGATGTGATCAGAAAAAAAAGACTGTGTGACAATCACACTGCCATCGCCAGGACTCGAACCCGGGACCTTCGGTATGGGAATCAGAGCTCTAACCACTCTGCCACGAAGATCAACAACTTTTCTCTAAGAAATTTCAAAAAATTACATTAATAATAAAATATAGAAAACAAATCGATTATCATTGACGAAACATTATTAAAATTAAGTGTAGAATTTAAAACATTGTTCAATAAACATGAAATACATTTTGTAGATTGGTGATAAGGCAATAAACAATAACTTTTTTTTTTTAACAAAACAACAGATTTTTCATTTATTATATATAAAAATATGAAACAAAAAGTTTTTTTAGTGTGCCTTCACCTTGTAATCAATATTAATATATTGTTTAAAAATATTAGTGGTATGTATATTTATTCATTATTTGAAATACGCTAAAAATGGTGAATACATATTATTACATATAATAAATATTCTTAATTATTTTATTTAAATCGAAATCGTTATTTTCAGATAGTTCGTGAATTGAAGCAATGATTTTTACTAGTAAAATTCCGAAATAACATAAAAATGATCGACGAACGTTAGCTTATTTGAATTGGTCAGACTGTGATAGCAATAACGAGTGTAAGGCCGTGGAAAGCATGAGAGCTGAGGTATGTGAGTGACTTCCGTTCTGAGAGTATTCGGCGAGTCTCTGCCCCTCCACTGACTCATTATACCCAGTTTGCTTATTACACTTTAATTGCTCTAAGCATTTAACACTACTTGTCTTGGATGTATTGAACAAATGATCATGGAAACGATATTCGATGGTACGTAAATTTGAACTTATTATTTTATTTTGATACGTGGTTCTGTATTCTATATATTATAACAAACTATGTTTGCTTATTATCAGTGTAGACATTTGTGGAAAAATATGTTTTGCTCAAATAATGCTTAAAGTTTTTTTTTAAATTATTTCCAAAACTAGTGTGAATTGACCAATGTTGGGAAAAAAAAACAAACCTAGAGATTTGTGTAAAAACGAAATCATTTTTATATTAAAAAAAATTATGACACTTGCGTTGGTGTGTGTTTTTATACTAAAAATAATTTATAATACTAACACTGGTGAGTTTTTACTGAACATTTGTGAAAAAATTATAATAAAACGGCGTGGCTTTCACACAAATCACATTTTTGCAGAGAACATTAGGCTATGGTTATTTTTTTAATATGAATATATATTTTATCTTTATAATATCACTGAAGAAGAGCTGGGTTGTCCGAAACATATTAGATATTTTATTTTAATTTGTTTAAAAAGTGAGTTGTATACAAAGCACATAAAAAAAAGTATTTAATCGCTTAACTAATCATTGAATGATGAACCACCTTTGAAAACGTGTAAATATGATTTATAAGTGTTAATTGTAATTTGAGTTACCAATGTTTTTTTTAAATAAGTCTTCATTTCGCATTTTCCTACTGGGTTTAGAATTTGGTCAGATGCCAATATTTGCAATATTCAGAACGTAAGTAGGACTCCTTCAGGATTTCACAATTAACCGCGAGCATTGTAGAGTCTGGTGCGAGCACTTATCAGAACCAGTATTTCAGGAAAGAGCAACTCTAATTTGATTTTTTTATTAATCTTCTAGTTCTTTTATCACATGATATATACGAGTATGTGTGTAGGTAAAACAAACGTATCAATAGTTCCTTAAATAACGTAAAGTTATTATTTTTTACGAAAACGATATAAGAAGAGATTTTCTTGTAAATTAATTATGGTGTACAGAATTGTTAAATAGTAAATTTTAAATATTATTAATAATAAAAATAAAAATAAAATTAACCTCCAATTGTCACATAATTTATCCATTAATCAGACATTTGCGTTGTAACTATTAATAATAGAAATAACAGGTAAAGATATAACATATTAATGAAGAAATTTAATTTAATTTCATAAATAATATTCAAAATACAATTTATACAAGGATGGTTTTTTATTAAAAAAAAACGGTCTTCCATTTAAAGTTGGTAAATTTTGTTTGATTTAAAACAATTTTAAAGGAACAAGAAAATGACTTATATGGGTTTAATGCATAATTTTTTTTCTGATAATTTCTTTTAATTAGTTTAACGATAATTAATTAATATAATAACAGCGAGACAAATTTAGTTAATTTATAAAAACATAGTATTAGTTTCATATGAGATTAAAATTCCATTGTTTTGGCTGAAACGCTATGATACTTACATAAATACAATTTTTTATATATAAACAATTGTGATATAAAAACAAAGTTTTTTCATTAACAGTTATAGAGATTAAAATTGTTAACTTTTCCAAACATTTTATAGTTTAGTTAAATAAAAAGCATCTAGAAATGTTAGCGCCACAAAATTTGTTTATATTCAGTTCTTAGATCCCAATTAGTTTTCCGTCACTCACTTCCTGGACTAGAGTTGGCAGCTATTCACAAATAAAACATGAATGGAAAGACAGAAGAGCGCCGCCTTGTCCTTTCAAGGTAAAGAATGCGAAAGGGCTAATTCTGTAATCTCTAAAAAGTTTTTACACCCGCAGAAGCGGTGACCACTCATGTTTAGAGTGTCAGATTAAAACTCCAATACCTTTCGGGGTAAGCATTCGTGGCTAATACTATTTTAAAACCTTCGGCTTATTATCGCGCGAGGCATCTCCAATATATTCTTTCTATTAGAAGGACACACCTAATCCCGGCAATGGAACATAATGCCCAAAGGTAAAGATCGATAATGTGCATAATAGGGGTGAAGAGAAGCTGGGGGCGGCTTCTTTGCTTACATTTTTGCCACGTACCCTGTGGTGTAAAAGATTGGAGATAAGAATGGAAAGATGGGATTTGTCTGCGGAATCAATGGTAACGTTTGTCAGCCGGATACACAATAATAGATTTCCACTTTGACAACAAAATCTATCATCTCTCTGTCCAGCTTCCAGACACTTACGCAAAATGCTACATCCCTTACAGCGTGTAAACATATAACTCAACCATTTATCAAAATTGTATTACAAAGTGTTACCATATTGACGCCTTAGAATTCTCACATAAAAGACGGAGCTTTTTCTACATGCTATAGGGTGGGCGCTAAGGGTATTTCGTCGACTAGAAAAGACTTTAAATTGAATGGACGAAACATGTGACAAGTTTTCACCACTTTGTAAAAAGTGTACAGAAGTCTTATGAATCTCAACAGTATGAACAAATGTTGATTTCGATATTTTTGTAAATGTTTGATTATTGCTCTTTTACAGCTTTTGAACGGGACTTCAGTGTTCAATGAAGCCTTCAAACATCTTTCTTACAAATATAATGAAATTTTCAATGCTTCACAAACCATTCATTATTTGGTATTATAAATCTAACTTGCATGCCATTTATGGAAATCAGTATAATACAAAATCATTTTCATTGTAGCATGTCTGAAGCGTACATTTCGAATCTTGCATATTAATTTGAATGATTATGTGATTAATTACCAAGCTGTAAAATTTACATTCACTTTATAGTTTATTTATTTATTTAGATCTGCATAATTGAAAGGTCCCGAGAAAATATATTTTTTTTCCTAGGCTGTCTGATGTTCAGATAAATAATCTTATGCTTGTATATGCTTCTCGCGTAATTGAAGACAGTTTAATATATTTTCTCTAAGATTATTTTTGAAGACGATAATAGATGTATGTTTGTTGTAAAAAAAATAATTAACCAATAAACAATCACCCCGCTTCCCCCGTAAGGATATGCGGAAAGAATTATATAAACTGTTTTATTTGCGACGCTAAAAAACCAACTTGTCAATGGTTATACCTATAGGTAGAACAACCTCTCTGCTTAATCGTATCGCCTATGAGGTCGACATTTTTTGTGATTGTGGAATTTTCCTCAGGGATGCACTCTCTATATTTTTTCCTTGTTATTTCTTTGTATAAATATGTTTTGAACATGTATTACAAGTGCAATTAAAAGTTGAACTTTATAATGTTTTCGATCCTGAAATTTATAAAAGAAAATGTTAACATTTATACACTCAACATTCATACAGCGTTTCATTAACAGGGTCGATTTTTACTATTGAACTTCATTGAAAATCTTAAGACCGATATTTAAAAGCTAATTTATTTGATCTTGCAACGATTCCCCCAGTGTTTAAATATATATTGCTACATATTGCAATTGAGGACCGTTTTCACAAAGAAAAATATCTACAAAATGTAAATTTTTCAGGAGAAGGTTTTTTCATGTTAAAAATAATACGTTTTGTATGAAATCGCGATATTTGAACCGCTACAACTTCGCACATAGAGCTCACATGGAAGAACCCATTTTCATAATTTTTTTTTTTTTTTTCAATTTCACTTTGTGTATACAATTATTATTTTTTAGCTATTATATTGATTCTCGTGACATGTGATAGGTAACTAATCTATCTCCATTTTATTGTCAGTGAATTCTACACCAGACCAAAGGCAGTGTAACGATCACACTTCCGTCGACGGGAATCGAACCCAGGACCTTCGGCATGGAAGTCAGAGCTCTTACCACTCTGCCACGAAGGTTGTCTGTATTTTTTTTTATGTACAAAACAGGTCGTTTGGACCCAATTACTGTATACAATTTTTATTTTTTAGCTATTATATTGATTCTCGTGACATGTGCTAGGTAGCCAATCTATCTCCATTTTTTTGTCACGTGAATTCTACACCAGACCAAAGACAGTGTAACAATCACACTTCCGTCGCCGGGAATCGAACCCAGGACCTTCGGCATGAAAGTCAGAGCTCTTACCACTCTGCCACGAAGGTCGTCTATTGAAATGTTCATGATTAATTTACTCAAATATTGTTATAAATACGCATTCTCTTTTTATCATATTCAATACATTTAAGACTTGAATCTTACATTTTGTGAAGTCTGATATTATTTTTATAATAAATTGATAAATGTTAATATTCAAATGTTTTTAGCTTAAAATATTACTATATTGAATACATAAATATCTTATGATGCTAATTTTATCTTAACTGTTAAAACTATATATTTTTATGCTAATAAGCATATTATTGGCTAAAATAAATATTTTTTTATTCCTAATGTATACTAACAACATTTTTAACCTGTGATGACGCACATTGTAAAATGTGTTAATTACTTATTTGAAAGAATATAGGAAGTATGTGGCTATTTATTTAGTATGTTCAACGTTATTTCACGTATTCTACGAGAGGAGAGAAGGGGAATGAACAATAAACGATCATAGTGAGATGATTACTGTATTTGGGACGATAGGTTTTGTTAACAATAACACTAAATGACAAAGTATTTACAGGGGTCTTCAATTAAAAAAATAGGATGTAATATTTGAAAGTATTCCAAACCGTTCATATTTCAAATTAAAAATTATACGCGAAATGAAAAACAAGAAAACGTGGCATGGTCAAATCAATCGAATTTCAAATATTGGTCATGTAATAAGTGGGAAAAATTGCACTTTAAGAATTCTAGAGAAAACTAATTAATTAACTAACCATCACGCTGTTTCACCAAAGGGGTAGGTAGAAAGGATGGACTACCACATTGTCTTTTCTTGACATACTTCTCTCGTTTCCTCTACATTAATACATCATGCACGCATCGATTTCTCCGACTCCTCGTGTGGCCAATATTTGATTTTCGATTCATTTGATCGTGTCACGTTTTCCTCGGTCTTTACGTCGTTTACACATACTATTCATTTATTCTTTCCATGTAGAATATTTTCTATTTAATTTGGAATACTTTTATAATATGACAAGTTCGTTAATTATTTTAATGAAATTGTGGCGGCAGTTGTTTTGCCAACCTTTTAATTATACTATAACAGTGTTCAATATTAAACAGTTAATAATTTTGAAATATCATAGTGTTTTCGCCAGAAAAATGAATTATCAAATTCTAGAGTAGTTTTCAAGAATGACTTCATACTTTTTGTCTATTCCTGTGGAACACTACTTAATGGTACGTAACTAATCCCATTCTTTAATAAATCAAAAATAAATTTATTTATTATTTCTTGAAGAACAAGCACATGCATATCGACAGCGAGATAAGAATTTATAAAACCCGAGTACGACCTATCATGACGCAGTAGAGACGCGGGCCAACACTGTGTGAACCAAGGGACTACTAATAACATCGGAGATGAAGGTTCCAAGATTAATTACTGGAAAAACTCTCTGAGATATTAAAAGAAGAAGACGAAGATTATTTCTTGAACAAATGTAAAACTCCATATTAAATATGTAATACAAATGAAAACGTATTTTTTTAGTTTTATTACCTATATTTTACGCGAATGACATGTTTCGTCTAGCTAGGGCGTTGTCATGTGTATTATCACATTTGATAATGTCTTTGCCTGGTGCAACATCTCATTTCTATAAAATATTATTATTATTATTAATATTTTGTTGAAAAGCTCTTAACATCATAACAACGCGAACGTAATCGATTTTAATAGTAAAAAAAGAACATCAAAAGGAAATGTATATGGAAGCATGTAAATAGAAATATGACAGTTATATTTTATTGCTCTTAACATAAAGGTATTCACGAATTTGCTATAATTGCATCCAAAGAGGTCTACCTCCTTTGCAGCCTAATAATAAAACTTAAACAGTAAAACAGACGCTTTCATTCGTATTAATTACAAATAAACTTAGCTCATAAAATCACCCCTAAAAGTTAGAGGCGTGATGGTCAGTAAGCAACGATGATTCAATGATCACCCCTGGACATAGTTCGGCTGGTGGCCCTTGACAAAGCCTCGAGAATAAAGGATGGCCAGCAAACAATAGGTCAGACCTAGCGTCACCACCGCGGGCCAGTGCTGCCAACAATTGGCACCGATGACAGTGCCAGAGGCGTAGTGAAATACGACAGAAAATTGTAATATATTTTTTCTCGAACAGTGATGTACTCGTAAATTTACATATGAAAAAATTAATACGAATGAAAACGTCTGACGTCAACGTCAATCAAGAAATTCGCAAATCCTGCAAAATTGAAGACATAGTGAGATGGAGTAGCAGAGAACGCGATTCTGGAGAGACCACATCGAGAGAACAGATCCAGCAAGAATTCCTAATATCGTGATGCACGAGACTCCAGAGGGCCGTCGACCACCAGGACGACCACCAAAGAGATGCAGAGAAGGCTGGTCGTCTTCATCACAGGAAGGGTTTGATATCCTGCATAAACAGATTGCAAGATCTACAATCGGAAGAAGAAGAAAACGTCTGTTTTCTAGAAGTTTTGTTATAATTTACGGGATTGACATGTTTCACCTGTCTAAGGCATTATCCAACATTTGATTACATTTGCGAAACATATCATTCCCGTAAATTATAATTAAACTTCTAGAAAACAGACATTTTCATTCGTATTAATAAGAAAGTGTTAATGTTGTTAATTTTTATTTATTGATAGAAGTTCATTGGAACTAACTTACTAACCATCACGCCGTCTCCCAAAAGGGTAGGCAGAAAGAATGGCCTGTCACACTTAAAAACTCTTTTCACCCCGCGGGAGACGCGGTGTGATGGGTTGCGAACCTCATCGCCACCAAAAGGCATCTTTTGCGCACACTTTGATTGTCCAACATCCACAAAATAAATATAAAACAAATCATTTAAAATACAATGATATAAAATAATATAAAATAACAAAATTAAAGTTCATTGTAAATAATGAACACCAAAAAATATATATTTTTCTTCATTCTGGATGAAGACGGCATCAAACTACGAAAACTGATCGGCGCCATAAAGTGGAATTAAACAAAATATGTCCATTGTTTTAGCCGAAACACCATGATAATTAAACTTTTGATTTATACATAATTGTATGTATCTCAAATGCTGATATTATAAAGGAATGTAGATCGAAAGAAGGTTATTATGAATGACTCGTTGTATGAATGTGGAGGAAGCTAGAGAGGTTTGCCAGGATAGGGTTTGCCAGAGGTTTGTCATTCTCTCTGCCTACCCCTGCGGAGAAACGGCGTGATGGTTTGTTTGTTTGTTTTAAATAAATAAAAAATTGACACAAGTCCACGATACACGTCTCTATGGGGGCCCAAGTACGCGTTACAACACTGAGAGAAGATAGACCAGGTGTATCTGCCATTGTGGCATGGACCGCGGACACCAGATCGTATCTGCGCAGGCGCTAGGCGCAGATGAAAGCCACGGTGACAGTAAATAACGCCACGATACCATCGCAGGACCTCTGACAGGATTAGATGCCCGCGATGAAGAGAAATTCAAACCTCATATTGTACGTATGTGTACACGACACGTGCATGTATGTGAACACGTGACACCGCCAGCAAAGTTAATATTAAATACAATGTGTATTTTTTATTTACCCATATTTAGTTTTATATCTTCGCAATATTTATTTATATCAATCCCGTTTATTTTTCGACTCTTTAATATTTTAAATACAATAAGAATTCACTTTGTGGTAAGACATTTAAAAAAAAACTTTTTTTTTTCTTACCTATTTCTGTTTTTCTTACTCACGTTTTCTTCTTACTTTTTTCTTACTGTTTCCTCGGGGCTTCGTTATTACGAAGTCCTGAGGAAGCTTGGGTACAAGTCGGCAATTAAAATAACCGCATAGTGGTGAAAAACAAAGAACATTGTTTTGATTTCTATTTTATTTCAAATATAGATAATAATAAAAATTACCATAAAAATAATTGTATTTTTAATTAATAAATACATAAAATAAAATAAACCCTTTGTATATTAACCGCGGAATTCTAATTATATTTATTGATGCAAGCTGGATTCGCTTGTACCCAAGTCTCATCAGGGCAATATAAGCAGTTTTTTTTTTAATATTGCCATTATGAAGCTTGGGTACAAGCAAAACTAGTTGACGTCACGTAATTATAATCACAGTTCTCTCCAGAGATTACAATGGCCGGATATCTCGGTATTTGGTACGTAAAATTAATTTAGTTAATACCTATACGATTATTTATAACTTTTATGGTGTTCTTCTACCGACCCTTATGTATGGAAGCGAAGCATGGAACTGGCAAAAGAAGGATGAAAGTAGAATAAATGCAGTAGAAATGAGATCTCTTAGACGAATGTGTGGATACTCTGTGTATGATAGAGTGTCGAATGAAAATATAAGAAGTGAATGCGGTGCGAATGATGGTGTCATGAACAAAATAATGAAAGGATCATTAAGATGGTTTGGACATATGGAAAGAATGAATGAAGAAATAATGTTTAAAAAGTATATGTTCACGATGTAAATGGAACTAGAAATATAGGAAGACCTAGGTAAACGTAGCACGATGAGCGACGCGCGTGCATGACACGATGTATAAATGTTGAGGAATCGAGAGAAATATGTCAGGAAAGAAAAGTGTGGCAGTCTATTCTTTCTGCCTACCCCTTCGGAGAGACGGCGTGATGGTTAGTTAGTTAATTATTTATAATTCAATACAATCAAATACATCAAATATTGAATGTCGGCCACGTGAGTAGTCAGAGAAATGTATGAATGTTGTATGACACGATCTATGAATGTTGAGGATTCGAGAAAGAAAAGCGAGCGAAATGTGTCAGGAAAGAAAAGTGTGGCAGTCCATTCATTCTGCTTAGCCTTTCGGGGAGACAGCGTGATGTTAAGTTAGTTAGTTAGTTTTTTAGATTTTCTTGTAACTTCACAGTCAAAAATGACAAACCTGAAGCATGTCTGTTCAAAGAACTGAATCAACATGTTGTGATGAAAAAATGTTTTTGAATTTTTGAGTTTTTGAATTCAAATATTTTTGGCGTTATTATCACGTGATACAAATCTCTCGCGGCCTATATGAACGGATAAAAACGCCATTATAATTAGTTAGTACCTCTGCATTTAACCAAATAGCGTTCGCATGAAATCAATCCGAGAAACAAAAACGTTAATATCGGTAAGGGTGCGCGGCCGGTCACGACTTCGCCAAACCGAGAAAATAAAAGTCCTCTAACAAAACCGAACTAAGGTCTGAAGACATCATTATGTCGTTATTGGCTGCGAGATAAGCCTCCCCCGCGCGAATTGCCTTACTAACATGACCGGCGACCGGACCGCTCATGTAAGAAAAAATGCACATCCATTAAAATATAGTGTTACAATATCTGGAGTCAAGAGTGTCATCGTGAATCCATTTTCGTAGAATAAATTATAAACGTATTCCTATCAAGTAATTTGTTAATGGCTGGCCCGAAATAATTATTAAATTTCTTCAATGTTCGCCATACTTTGTGTTGTAGATGTCTTATTTGTCTTTTTATTTTTTTATATACTTTGTATAATATACAATACAACACTATTAAAATTATAAATCAGACATGTTTAAGACAACCAGTCCTTCTTCAGTGATACGTATTATAAAGACACATATTTAAATTATTTTTAAACAATATTATAATATTTTAAATATGTGCAACCAAACAAACAAACAAACCATCAGGCCGTTTCTCCGCAGGAGTAGGCAGAGAGAATGGACCGCCACACTACTCTATCCTGCCAAACCTCTCTAGCTTTCTCCACATTCATACAACGAGTCATACACGTACGTCGATTCCTCTGACTTCTAACATGCCCAACCTTTAAAATTTGATTAATTTGGTCATTCCATGTTTTCCTCGGTCTACCTCGACTTCGTACCCCATTTACATCATTAACGTATACTTTCTTAACCATTCTTTCTCCATCCATGCGTTCCATATGTCCGAACCAACGCAGCGATCCTTTCATAATTTTGTTCATAGTACCTTCTTCCGCTCTACATTCCTTTCTTATATCAGCATTTGAGATTCTGTCGTATATCGTTCTACCACACATACATGTGTATCTTTATAATATGTGTCACTGAAGAAGGACTGGTTGTGAAAACATGTCTGATATGTAATTTTAATAGTGTTGTATATTCAAAGAATATAAAAAAATATAAAGGCAAATAATTATTAAATGTTTACCTTTATTAAAAACTAAAACACAAGCAAATTAATCATCAATTATAATTTATAACAACCTCATAAAATTCCTCACATTCTCCAACGGGAAGAAGACCAGGAAGACCAAAATGCGAAGGATGAAATCTGTCAGCGCTGATACATCTAAACTACAGATATCAAAATTGGATAAAATCTGTCAGCGTTGATACATCTAAACTACAAATATCAAAATTGGATCAAATCTGTCAGCGTTGATATATCTAAACTACAGATATCAAAATTGGAAAGTTTAGCCAGCAGATACAAAATAATGTAGGAAACTTCTGGATTCAGCCAAAACCCGAGAATGAATTGTATAATTTATAAAAATGATTAATACAAACTAAAATACGAGTACATCGAAATAAAGATTTTTTAATAAATTATTTTTTAATATAACTGCTCGATACGTATTCTTTATATTTTGTTTAGATTCAAATTTTTAGTCTATGACATGTTTTCATGATTCGTAGTGTATGACAGTGGTCTAGGCTACACTCATAATAATAATAAAAGTATTTAAAAAAAAATCCCTTATCTATAAACAGTTAAAATAAGAAAAACTACTGATCAGTGTTTATAACGAATTGTTATTGGTGTTAATATTCTGAAAACTGGATCACAAAATTGGAAAAGGAAAATTACTGAAGAAAGGATGAAGCACGAGATTGACAGTTCGAAAAAAAATGACATTACAAAACAATCAATATTGTGTAACACTTTGTATATAGAATAGGATGGAAAATTGTGATATTATTCCATTATCCCTGATATCTCATCTGGAAAAACCCATAATATATAGTTAGTTACATAATTTTTCATAGCATAATTTTATTCATCTATACACTGAAGAAGGACGGGTACGTTCGAAACAGTGATTAAACTATCATGAATACACAATATTTAAAAAAAAAAATCAAATATTTTATTTAAAATCTTATATTATATTTAAGTAAATATAGGATAAAAAATTGTTCAGCACCTTCGGATTACTTTATAAATCTTTAAACACTTTTATGTTTATTTCTCTTTTCTAATCTAAAATGTAAATAAAATATCTGTATTTATTTCTAGACCAAACGACGACAGTAGCTATGGAAACCATATATTTTATTGGAAACCATATATTTTATTTTTATTATTTTATTATTGAGGGTAACAAACAGCAAATACAGTTTATAAATACAAACACACATAGACAACAAAACAAAGTCTATTACATGCTTCCACAAATATTACATAACAACTGACATATGGTTAAATATATAAGAAGAATAAAGTAACACTTTGATAAGTTAGTGAAAAAACTAGTAATACTAGTAATAATGAATAATTAAAGATAAAATATAATTTTAAAATGTAAAAAAAAGAAAAAGTAGAGTTATTAGTTTCATTCGCCTAGAAGGGTTGCTCCAACCATTTTTTTTAAATCACTTTCATTAAAATGGAATACATCGATGTTATTAAAGCACTTAAATATAATTATAATATAAAATATTTTTAAATAATAGTTTATAACAACAGAATTGTAGAAGGATTTCAATAGTGTCATAAAATGTATCTATACTTATGAAAATGTATTTTATATGCATCAATGACTAGAGGTAAATTATGTTTGCATATAAAAAGCAAATGAGTGTGGCGATATAGGGAGCGTGTGTGAATGAATAAACAAGTGGGTGTTTGAGTCAATGGTTGTCCTTATCTAGTATCTTAAGACTTGTTCCCACACGAGACGATGTTTCTACTGGTCTCCGTTTTGTAGAACACCGTCCAGTAATGTGTGACCAGGACTGGCGCCAGGAAAATACAATGATCGAATATCTGCGATTAAATTTAATTGTATTTTTAAAAATATCGTTTGTAAATATGATAGCAATTTATTGTAATATTACTTATTCACTTTCATAATAAATTAAAATAATAAATATACGTAGTTTCCCTGAAGGGTTAGACAGAAAAGATAACCAGCTACAGTTTTTTAAGAGAATCTTCTATAAGCCTGGCAGGGCAAATTTCTTGCAAACAATATTGTTGCAGGCAAATAGTTCTCTAACACTAGATTCGTTACAGTCTATATTAGTTTGCACAGGTTTCCACGGGAAACAACAACACATTGTTAAGCGTTGACGTCTTTGGTCTGGTGTAGAATTTACGGGACAATAAAATGGCGATATATACGCTACCTATCACATGTCATGAGAATCAATATAAAAGCTAAAAACAAATTGTATACGAGTTCAGTAATTGGGTTCAAACGACCTGTTGTATACAAAAAAAAATAAGTGAAAAAATTTATGTGAAAATTTTTGCTCGTTAATTTGTCAGTACGCATTTAAAAATATCATCATTATCAACCTGTAAAAGTTCATCCCAGGACATAGTCTTCCTCCATCTACTTCTATGTCTGACGATCCTAGGCAACACGGATCCATTTGATATTATTTTATATGATATTCATACATTGTGACGTGCACAGTCGTCGATTTCTTCTATTTCGAACATGGCCACTTTTTAGCAATTAATAAATATGGTATGTCATACAACGCTTTTACTATTAACAATGCGAATCCGTTAGTGAATATTTTGCAGAAGGTAGGCAATATAACATTTATCTTATTAATGTTTTTATTTATTTATTTAAAGAGTTTGATATACCATATATCGTCGGTTCAAAGGTAAAACTCATTAAGTGACATTTTGGTCAAAATTTTGATTTTGCATTTTCTGTATCAGATTTGTGAATTCTACGTCAGGAAATAATCACCAAGTGTTTTTATTAAAGAATAACTGTTATTCTTTAATAAATACACTTGGTGATTATTTTCTGACGTAGAATTCACAGGTCTGGTACAGAAAATGCATTTTTTTTTTACCAAAATGTCACTTACTGAGTTTTACCTTTGAACCGACGATATGTATGGTATAAGGTTGTTTAACTTTTTTTCCTTTTAATAAGAATCCTATATACTGATAAGAATATTAATAAGACAAAGGATAACGAGACATTAAATTAAAAAAGTTGTTTTTATGTATCGAATCTAAAATAATGAGAAATTAAATGAAAGCTTAACTTTTTATTTTTTAATGATTTTGCTAAAGACATGTATTGGATTTTCATTGTTCAAATACGAATCAATAATAAATAGTCCCTTCACTCTAATTTTATAATAACGGGATAAAAATGTCGAGAAAGGTCAAAAGAATAAGACGTTACCAAATTAATCAATTAATAATAGGCGTGATGTTGGAAGTTGGAATGATCGACAAGTGTATTTATTGTTTCTTGAACAATGATGTAAAAATCCATATTAAATAATGTAACATTTAATATTGGCTTAGGCGACGAAACATATCATTTACATAAAATATAATAAAAATTCTATAAATCAGACGTTTTCATTCGTGTTAATTATCGACAAGCATGACTCGGCGTATGAATATGGAAGAGGCACTAGACATATATCATGATTGACAGGCATGGTGGTCTATCCTCTCTGCCTACCCCTCTAAGGAAGCGGTGTGATGTTTGTTAGTTAGTTAGTGTTTCAAATATTCCAAAATTTAAAAAAAAAAATGAATATCGAATCCCTCTCTGTAGATGGCCCTGCCTGGGCCAAATAAATTATCCTTTATCAGATGAGCACAGCGCCTGGCTGGCCCCTTCCCTCATCCGGACCTGAGAGGACCTCAAAGGAGGTCCCGCCAAAAGAGGCACGATCGAAACAGGACAAAAAAACTGTTCCAGTGGTCCAAACACGATTTTCTCTTAAAACAAGAAGTAAATCAGTATTTCCGGTCGTCTTGTTTTATTATTTTATCTCGCTTGTTGACGAATATTATTATTTTATTCAATTTTAGGGACACCCAAAGCCGACATTTTTTTTATATAGTGCATCCTATTAGACTTATACTGTATTTTTTAATATTAATTTAACGTAAACAACAAGCAAGATTAGGAAAATGGAATTAAATTACGATAAAATTAAATTAAATTACATATAGATTACGAGGTATAGAATATTATTTAAATGTATTCTTTATTAAATAGTCCATTGTGTTGGCCGAAAGACTAAGAGATTTTAACATTATAAACTGTTAAATTAAAAAAACTTTGTTTCATGTATCACAATTGTATGTTTATTTTATTTTATGCAACAGCTGTTTCGTCAACCTATGTTGACATCATCAGTTACACCTGATCATTGTAACACCTGTATGGAAGTGAAGGATGTAACTGACAAAATAAGGATGAAAATATATTAAATGCGTTATTGATGAGATCTCTCAAACCATCTGTGGAAAATCTGTGTATGATAAAGTTCGAATGAAAATATAAGATTTGAATGCAGTGCGAATGAATGTGTTATGAACAAAATAATAAAATGATCATTAAGATGGTTTGGGCATATGGAAAGGATGAATATAGGAAGAATGGTAAAGAAAATATGTTGAAGATGTAAACTGAACTAGAATTAGAGGAAGACCGAAGAAAACTTGGCACGGTAAAATAAATCAAATGGTTGAATTTCGGCCACGTGAGGAGACAGAAAAATCGACGTGCGTATATATTAGGATGTATGAATATTGAGGAATCTAGAGAAGTATATTAGGAAAGATCAGTGTGGTGGCCCATCCTTTCTGCCTACCCCTTCGGAGAGACGGCGTGACGGTTAGTTAATTACTTAATTAGTTATGGAAATATACGAAATTTCATATACTTAAAACTTATATGATAGTATAAAAACGTGCTAAAAACATAACATATCCAAATACATTGTCTTTTTCTTTTTTTTTACATTTTAAAATTATATTTCATTTTTAATTATTCATTATTACTAATACTACTAGTTTTCTTTTTAACTATCAAATTATTCTTATATATAAATAAATATTTCATAAAATTTATTCTTCTTATATATTTAACCTTATGTCAGTTGTTATATAATATTTGTTGTAGCATGTAATTGGCCTTGTTTTGTTGTCTCTGTGTGTTTTTATTCGTATACTGTAATTGCTGTTTGTTACACTCAATAATAAAAAATAAAATAAATAAAAAATAAATTATAATGATGATGTGTGATTATTTTATTTGTATACATAATAATATTATTATACATAATAATAATATTAATAATATTATATTCTACGAGTATATCCTATTTGTAATAGTAATACTCGTGTCATATCTAATGTTCATTCATAGACATACGAGACTCCACCTGCTTGGTGTCATATCTTTTTATGAATGGGATTGCATTAACTTTTCATTCTCACGACAAAACACATGACAGATTTCACAAATTTGATACCGATATCATTTGATGAATGAATTTATTTATATCTTTGTTATTACAACGGATACTGCCGTACATATAAACCTTTTCCATGGCTCGGAAAGTAAACCACAAAAGTTACTGAAATAATCAATTATTTCAACAATGATTTGGTTTGTAAGAAGAAAAAAAATTATGAAAATATAATCGTTTTTGACTCTATATTATGATTATAAAAATATATATTTTTTATTATTATATTTTTCACCTTTAATATATTCTCCTATAAATAGTAACTAACCGTTCTTTTAATTAAAATAATAATGTAGCCTAACTCAACTCCAGTAAGAATTTCAAAATTTTATCAAAGAAATTATTCAAATTGACATAGGAACAAATACACATAAAGGTTCGAAAAATTTGACATTTGATATATTTTTGTAACACCTGATGATTTCAACATAGGTTGATGAAACAGCTGTCGCGAAAAATAAAAATGCAATTGAATGGTTGCAGTAAAATAGGCACTAAGTACCAACATTTAAAAAAAAAACTTAGTATGCAGTTCGTTTTATATGTCATATGGAACAAACCTGCATACTTAGTTTTTTGTATTTTTTTGGTACTTAGTGCCTATTTTACTGCAACCATTCATTTGTGATACATAAAACAATGTTATTTAATTAAAAAGTTTATAAGAAAATATCGTTTAAAAAGCGACTACAAAATGCGTCGATGAAGAATGTGTTGCGAAGATAGATGGCGTTACATTTTGGGTAAAATTCTAATCATGATTTTCTATTTAAATATTTAATTATATAAAACGTAGTGTCATATATTTAAAAAATTAAAATCTGATGACCAAACCATATGAATATCTAATCAAAATAACAACGGTGACATCATTATTCCTATTTTTTTTCGAATTGAGTTTCAATTTATATTTACGTTTCGTAAAAAATAATAAATCTAAATAAATGTTCATGTGATTTTTATTATATAGGTAATTAAAAGTATTTTAAGCATGTAATGTTAGATATTTATAAAAAAAATTATAGTAAATGAAAAGGCATTGTGCGAGCATAATATCAGATTCATATTTTGATTTCTATAAAATGAATACTTACTTTAACATCGTACAGATGTCGCTAAATCGAATGAATGCGTAGATATTTTCTTTATATTATGTTAATGTTTGCCGCTAAAATGTAGGAACCTGAAAAACAAACATAATGAAAAATACCATGTTAGAATGTGCAAAAAATCACGTTTTATTTTTTATTTTGTAGACTTTTGTCTAGACATTATGTCACGTATTAACATAATTGTAACTTAACTTCACCCAGTATACATATTATTTAACTAACTAACTCACCATCACGCCGTCTTCTTAAGGGGTACGCAGAAATAACTGATCGTCACCCTGTTCTTTCCTAAAATATTTTTCTCGCTTCCTAAGTAGTTATGCACGCACGTTAATTTCTCCGACTCCTCACGAAGCCGACATTTAATATCTGCTTTATTTAATAGTGCCACGTTTTCCTTGGTCTTTAACTATTTCTAGTTCCGTTTACGTTGTTTACACATTATTTACCATTCTTTCATTTTTCATTTTTTCAATGTACCTACCTAAACCATCTTAATTAGCCATTCATTATTTTTTCCTTAACATTTTCATTCCCATCGCATCTACCTCTTATTTGTATTTCCATTTGACAATCTACCATATACAGATTTACCAGAATTTTATTTAAATTACAAACCTTATCGGTTTACAAAAATAATGTATTAGACCGGATGTTTATAACTTTCAATTTATTATTATCATAAAAAAAAAGAAAATTAAAAAATGGTTGCCTCAAACTAGTCGTAGTAACTGTGACTAATTTTATATACAATAATATCCATATTTATTTATTTATTGTAGGGTAACATACAGTGATTGTTAATACAAATGCAAATGAACAAACTAACAGTAAAATAAAGACATAGAAGGTTATCCGTCGCTTTCTCGAAGCTGTTATAGGACGCAGCGGCGCCCATAATTTTTTGCACCTTGATATATGTAATTAATACGAAAGAAAACGTCTGTATTTCAGAAGTTTAATTTTATGGGAATGACATGTTTCGCCTTGTTAAGACTTATTAATATTAATATTTGTAAAAAATTCCCCAAGATCATATAGATGATTATTTTGTAACTGTCGCTTACATCGATTGACTGATTTGTTCAGACATAATATTTAATTACTCAAAGAGTTAAAAATCTAATTAACAACTCTTCAAGTAATCTTGTATCTGAACAAATTTTTATATTCTGTAAAGTATAACTCTCGTATCGATTATCTAAAAAAAATTAAATGACAAAACGGATCTTTTAAACATATTAAACACTAAACAAGAAGCACTTAAAAGAAATCACGAATGACCGATAATTCAAAGTCGAACTGTTTGGGTCGAAATCCCAGGATCGTTCATTGAGGTCACTTAGCATTTTGATTAAATGTTTTGATAAACGCAAGTCAAGCTTATACTCACTAGGTGCAGAATAAAACATGAATAGGAAAACAATTAATATTATGTTGGCATCTGAGGATGTTGAATCTTATTTAATGTATAGAAATGAATCTGATAAATAAATATTTATAATGATTTGGATGACTTACGTAGCGCCATTTTAATGATTTAATTATCGCAGGGGCCCTGTAGAAAATGGTCCATTTCACTAACTAAGTCAGATAGTTATTGAAATCGACTAGCTTACTTATTATTACATTTATTTTTTAAAAAATCACAAACATTACAGACATATAATATCAGATCGTTTGCAATTATATTATAAGAATTTATAAAAAGAGCATAAAAATAAACCATTAAGATTAAGAATTAGAATGAATCATAACATTGATATTGCATCCCTGAGGCAACTCACACTATCACAAAATATGTCGACCTCCGAAGCGACCCGATTCAACAATAATATTGCCTTACCTAGAGGCATAACCATTGGCAGGTCGACATATTTCGTGATAATGTGAGTTGCCTCAGGGATGCAATATCAATGTTATGATTCTTTCTAATTCTTAAGCTTACTTTTTTATATATTTTTTTATGCTTCTCTTAAAAATTCTTATAATGTAATTGCAAACGTTCTGGAATTATATGTCAGTAATGTTTGTGATTTTTATTAAAATAAATTAAATAAAAATGAAATGGTTCTGCACCATGGCAAATAAAACAATCTGTTTTTCACGCCGTCTCCCCGAAGGAGTAGTTATGAATGAGTCGTCACACTATTCTTCCCGATATACTTCTTTCCCTTCCTCTGCATCGTGCCACGTTTTTCTCGGTCATCCTCTATTTCAAGCTCCGTCTACGCCGTAAACATATATATTCTTCATTATTTCCATGTGTCCAAACCATCTTATGAAATAAAATCGTTAATTAAATATGGTAAAGCGTTTTAAAATTTAATGTCAAAATTTTGCTTAAAAATATAATATAAAATTAAAATATATAGTTTTTTCTTAAATACATATTTTTACATAGGAATTAAGCAAGTCTATTTGAGACCAGTAGTTCCAAACGGGGTCAGTACCGCCCACTGGAGGACGTTCAAGAGATTCGAAGGGGCGTTTTTGGTCCAATGCAAATTTAGGGGCGTTAAGGATCAATTTCCGCCTCCTGAGCAATCCTCGCGCCCTTCTTTAATTTCTTAAAAAATAGCGTATGTGGCACAAATATCGAAAAAATTGTAAATTCTTAAAATCGAATAGTCAGCCCTCACACTTAAAAGAAATAATGTGAAATGTTAATAAAACTTACACCAACTTACACCTATTTTAAATATTGTAAATAAAAATTAACTAATTAACCATCACGCCGTCTCCCCGATGGAAAGTCTGAAAGAATGGACAGCCAAACTATTCTTTCCTGACATATAATACTTTTTTTGATTTCTCAACATTCATACAGAGTGTAATGCACGCGCGTTATTTCTCCGACTCCTCATGTGGACGACATTTAATATTTAAATTGATTGTTAGTACCACGTTTTCCTCCTATTAATAGTTCCGTTTACGTCATTTACATATACTTTCTTCACCATTCCATCTTCATTCATTCATTCCATACGACCAAACTTTTTTGAATTATAATAAAGCTACTGAATAAGATATCTTCATTAAAATGAATTAAATAGTATTTTAATGGTATTTCTAGTAACATTATGGCACAAATTTATATCATTTTTACTTTTGTATACAAGAAAATACTCATTAACTTTGGATAGTCTATTTTTTTAGTAATTATTACCACATATACATGAGCATAAAAAAATTCACTACCACACACTAAGAAACATGTTCAATAAAATAGGAAATGACACAATATGGCAGAAAATACATCATATGTTTATAGGTCCAATTAATTATATTTTAAGGGAGTAACTTGGTTTGTCATACTTTGGCATTTTCATTATCAAATGTATTAAACGACTCCAGTAAAATCATATTAGAAATGCTCTTTTCACATTCGAAGTCGGAAAATCTACGAGCGTGCATGTTACGATGTATGAATGTAGAGGAAGCTAGAGAAGTATGTCAGGACAGAACAGTATGACGGTCCATCCTCTTCGCCTATCCCTCCGGGAAAACAGCGTGATCGTTTGTTAGTTACAATACAAATCTTAAATTTCGGTATTTGTTATTTTTTTATTTGAGTAATCATTTCCATATACTCGTACAACTACTTATTCTACTTTATCTTCTCGGTGCTACATCTAGGTGTTCGAGCCCCTCCACAACGGTACTCTACTGGCTCCTGTCCCTGGTCATATCTCTCCTTTCTCCAGATCTTACATACGTGCATAATATGTAAATTTATATATGGTAAGTATGTACATATTACATATGTGGGCGTTTTTCAAAAAGTTTGCTCGTTGCGTAATAATTCCACTGCGTCACATTTGGCGTTCCACTAATACATCACGTCGCGTAGTGGATGTGACGTATGATGCCGGTATTGAAACAAACTCCAAAATGCAGGTTTATGAATATGATTTTACTAAATATTACATTGAATTCAGATTCTAGATGTCGGTCATTTTTACCCATGAAAAGCTGTAAGTCAAACAATCAATACTTACATTATAGAATCACGTTCGTAGTGGAAAATAAAAACAGCACGTCGTGACGCCCGACCACTATTTCACATAACATAATGCGACTGGTGTCAATTTACGAACATGGCGACCGTTGACGAGCTATAAAATGTTGCCATCAATCAAATATATACTTAGTTCATAGTAAATTTTTCGTTTAAATCAGTATATCGACGTAGCGTATACGGAATTTTCCACCAACGTCGTTTTGAGTGACTAAATAAAAACAGTATTTTATATAATTTTAAACTTAATACGCTATTATCTAGGAATATTATTAAATCTGGATCATATAATCCTTCCAAATAACATAAAACTCTTGGACAAGAAGTAGCTTATCAATGAATATTTTTCGTTTATAAAGTGCAAAAGGAGCGTGGGACACTAGAAAAATCACCACTTTTCTATCGTATATTCCCAATAATTAAGCAAAATAAACAGATATAAGTACTTTTGGATATGTGAATAATCAATTTGTGAGTTATTCTGTTGTTTTGAGATATAAAAAAACAGTTTTAAAATCAATAGCCTGCAGAATTACCTCGAAAGTCACAGGACATGTAATTTTCGAGTAAACATTTTATTTGAAAAACACCCATGTACATTTGCTAAATGTTCCTGTTATTTTCTTCACTGTCTTATTTATTATATGATGTATGTAAACATGTATAAAAACTACAAGTTAATTATTTAAAGGATTGTGCCGTAATGAAATCAATTAATTTGTGTCCTGCTATCGACCTGAATTTTAATCTAGGTCTTGGCAAATTCAATCATCAAGGGACATTAAATATAATAGTTCAATTATTCTTTGAGATTTTCCCTATATTATTTGTTTGATTCTAGGAACCGTTAACATAATATTATAACTTGTTTAGATACTATAAACTAATCGTGTCGTTTCACCGAAAGGGTATGCAGAAGTATGAACCTTCACAATGTTATTTTCTGACCCACTTATCTCATCTTCTCAATATTTATACATAAATACATCATACATGCAAGAGATATTTTCATAATATAAATAGGCAAAAACCCGGATGCCATCATAAAAGATTACAAGAATGTTTTAGCTAGACATTATCATAGTAGGACAGGTCCCTATAAACTGGTCATACGACCTAAACTAAGAGGAAGAAGTAGAAGAAGAAGATTAGTAATAATATTATATACAGTTTTGTATCATGTATGTTTCGTGAAGTTTTTTAATTTAAATTAAGTATCTCTTGGGGTTTAACTGTAATGAATAAAATACTTTATTATTTAAATAAACACCATTGTGCACTGCCTTAAAAGGCAGAGCACAATGGTGTTCTTGTACCGACCCTTATGAATGGAAGTAGAATGAATACAGTAGAACTAGACGCACTATCTCTTAGACAAATTTGTGGATACTCTGTGTATGATAAGAGTGTCGAATGAAAATATAAGAAGTGAATGCGGTGCGAGTGATGGTGTTTTGAACAAAATAATGAAATAATCATTTAGATAGTTTGGACACATGGAAAGAATGAATTAAGAAAGAATGGCAAAAAAAGGAAACGTTAACGATGTAAATGGAACTAGAAATAGAGAAAGACCGAGGACAACGTGGCATGATCAAATAAATAAAATATTGAATGTCGGCCACGTGAGTCGGAGAACCCGACGCGCGTGCATGACACGATGTAACTAACTAACTAACCATCACGCCGTCTCCCCGAAAGGGTAGGCAGAAAGAATGGACTGTCACACTGTTACTGATGAGGCACTCCATCCTTCTCTTTTCGCCCCGCGGGAGACGCGATATGATGGGTTGCGAACCTCATCGCCACCAATAGGCATCTCCCGCGCACACTTCGATCGTCCAACACCCACAAAATAAACCTAAAACAAATAATATAAAATACATGATATAAAATAAAATAACAAAATAAAAATAATTTAACACAAAATGTTATTTTTAGATGGTGCACATATTGTCTATTTAATTTATGTTCCACGTATCCACCGTTTTTTTAATTTAGCATATAATGTAATAACACATAATGTTTTTTTTCGATGTTGCACATGTTGACATGGACGATCCGGACTTTTCTGTTTATTTAATTTATGTTACACGTATCCACCGTTTTTTAAATTATCTGTAATTAGGCACTTAACCAGCAAGAACTTTAAAATAATATTGAAGAAATTATTCAAATTGTCATTGGAACAAATGAAAAAAATATTTTTACACCTGTCAAAATTCTTACACGATGTAAGCGAGAGAAATATGCCAGGAAAGAAAAGTGTGGTAATAAATTATTTTTGCCTACCCCTTCGGGAGACGGCGTGATGGTTAGTTAGTTATTTTTTTTATTTTGAGTAAAGATGTATAAACGTAGTGGAATGTGTGTCTCTAAATGTTATATCTTGAAATATGAAGCTAGATATATCTTACCAAAGAAATGGTGTGATGATAAGTTAAATAAAATAACAGGTAGAAAACTAAACAAACTCAGGAAAGTAAACAATTTGAAATCATTAATAATTGATTCTCTTGAAAGATTAATCTCATTCGATGAACTGAAATATTTAACATTTTTTCTTTTGACTTATATACGAGGAACTACGAACGCACAACATAGTAATTAACGGGATTCGTGTTGACCAATCAGGTAACGACTGGTTTATTGTATGCGTTTTGCATACAAGCTTAACCTTTGAGTGCACGATGTCGGGAAAAGATAGCTCGTACTCGGGTACCCGCTATTCAATTTGATTTTTTTCAATAATTTAAAAAATTGCACGAGTCGTACGATTTATGTATTTTTTTCCCCTCGTTAGAAATATTTATTTTTTTTAGCTATTTTTTAATTATTTTACAAAAGATTTTTTACAAAATATTTTGAAATTTAGTAATATGCAATAAACACAAAAGTGAGTGATTTATATTAAATTCATTTTATTATTTTTAAATTGTATTCTATTGCCAATTCCTTTAAGCGAATGGCTTTTAAATAATAATATATTAAATATAATGGGTATGGTAGTAATATTGAAATATTAAATTCAGAATAACTAATAAAGACTAAGTTTCTCTAAGTCGACTGATTAAAATACCATTATTTTTTAAATGAATAAAATTTCAATTAATTATACAGTGATAAAAACTGAAATTGCATTTCACAATTCAAATTAATTTTAAAAAAAATTGTCAATAAAAGTACCGAATGAAAATACGTCGGAATATGATTAAAAGTTTAGGCATTCCGGCACACAAGGGTTGAATCGGTAAGTAACGGGTTCCTTTGAAACTTTTACGAGCTTTTAACGATTTCGTTCTAATTCAATTTATTTCCAAGAGCTTAATGCTTTTGAATGGTTCTATAATGTTCATTGATGGTCAGACTTTAGGTGAAAAATAAATTATTTAATGTATTTGTTTTTTCTCTCGGTAGAACGAATAATTAATGTTACTTTACCAAATTGTGAACAACCGTTACTAGGCAAGAAACAAATTTAGGTTCTTATATAAGTCTCAAATTGGTATAAATATATATATTTTTTTTAAATTTTTTTTAATACAATTTTCTGAATCAAAATATATGTAGAATTTGTTTTAATTATTTTTATATCAGCTAGACAATTATAAGGTTTTTCTCAATCTATAATACCAAACAATGTAGATTACCTATTGTTAAAGTAATATTCTAACTAACTAACTAACCATCACGCCGTTTCCGCGGAGGAGTAGGCAGAGAGGGTGGATCGCCACATTGTTCTTTCCTGACATAACTCTCGCATTAAAAGGCCAATCCGGCACTCCATCCTCCTCTGTTCGCCTCCGCGGGAGACGCGGCGTGATGGGTTGCGGACCTCATCGCCACCTATCGGCATACGTCCCGCACACATTTAATAACTACATCATACTAAACTAACAATTAAACGATAGACAAAGTAATATTTTTGAAACCAAAAAAGTAAACCGAAAATAGTAAATTGGGGCCAAAAAATATATTAAAAGAGATTTTGTTTTCTATATCGCCCTTTTACTAAGGTACAAGCGAAAATAGTGTGTTTCAAATAATTATCATGTTAAATAAAAGTACTTTTTATATAACTATATCTATAAAAAATATATAAATATGACACTCAAGCGCTTATCAAAGAAACTATTTTACTGGATGAAAAACATATTTAAAAAATAATCAAATGATTTTACTGAAATCTCTTGATGGAAGTTCATTTTAAATAATAATTAAATAAAACGATGTTTTTAACTACTTCCACTTTTGTCTTTATTTAGACAGCGACCGGTTTCGCCAGGCTCGCTGGCATCGATGACACCAGTCTGACACCAGTCTGTCGATGCCAGCGAAAGTGGAAGGAAAAACGTCGTTTTATTTTATTATTATATAATATTTAAAACTTATTTTTAGTTTTCTTTTTTTCTTCTTTTATACGCCTCTTATGTGAACAAATGAAAAATACAGTTGATTTTTAAATACATGTTAGAAAATGTTCATTATTTATGATTTTTTTCAAAAATCAGAAACTTACAGAGCTGTGTGTAAATAATACAGAGTGTGAGTGCTTACCTGAAAAATGTTTATTATTCTTCTATGGAACTTTGTGCTTTATGATGAACTGCCAACATCTTAATGTAATGCTGGAAGGATATAATCCCTTTCCTTATCTGTTGTCTTTCGTCCTAGGAAGCGCCACAGACACCGCAAAATTCATTCATCTTACGGCACTTTGGAATTCATTCATATTTTTATTCATTCATTCAAAGAAGCCAGCGTTATCAAGTTCATAAAATTTTTATCTTTCGCCTACACAATAATTATCGTAACCCTAGCATTGATACAATACTACAATATCGTGTGAACGAAATTCATTAAACTTTTTCAAATTTTAATTTAACTGTTTCATATATTATAATAATTTAATTGTTAAAATATTAATTTAGGTATTTTAAATATTAATATAACTGTAACAAATATGAATATAACTTAACCTACCATCACGGCGTTTCCCGGAGTGGTAGGCAGAGAGGATGGACCGCCATACCGTTCTGTCCTGAGATTCCTTTCTTGACTTAATTGACTTACTACTTAATTCTGGAGAGTATCCTGTCTTCCTAATGTCGAACCATCTCTCATGCGTTTCTGATAGTATACTTTACACAATATATTATTTTACCTGTTCTTAAAAACTAATTTTGTGATGTGTATTGATGAAATAAACCGATTTGATTTGAAGATCGACGTGCGTGTAATACTCGCTGTATGAATGTGGAGGAATCTAGAGAGGTGTGTCTGGATCGAGTAGTTTGGCAATCCATTATCTCTCTCTACCCCTCAAGGGAAACGGCGTGATGGATTGTGTTTGTGAATATTTCAAAATTTGACATCTTGTGAGTGAAATACGTTGTCATAAGGGCGCACCAGGGAAAAAAATATGAAGTCATACAAATCGGATTAATTTTCTTATTAAGTATACTATAATTCTAAAAAATAAAATTTATTTTCTTAATATAATATTTATGCCTTGCACGTTTTTATGAATGACTCCATTTTTCATGTGATTGAAATATTCTCTTTTTACGCTTCGCCCATTCAAAAATACATAATAACCGTTTATAGATTCTTCACCTTTTTATACCTGGCATCAACGAGGATTATGATCCCTATTCTTAAGTCTCAAAGCCAATAATGTGTTGTACCGGCGGCAGGTCAACCAATTATACTCCAATTCCTGGATTTTACACCTAAGTGATGTACCAAAACACCTTCTTAAAAGTAGCAATAACGAGAGTCATTAGGACCCAACAGAAGTTCTTACAAGTGACTGCTTAAGTGGAAAGGATTAAGTTCGGCATTCCTGTTGTATTCCTTTACTTCTATTCCGTGAAGTATTGCCATTTAATGTGCAAATAAGTACATAATGATAAACTTCTAATTATTATATTAACTATAGCACAGTGGATGTTCGCGGTGAAAGTAATATTAAAGTCAAAATATATGAATGCAAAATATACAAAAAATATAGCATTTTTTAATTTTCTTTTCCATCCTTTTCTGATAATAGTAAGGAATGTCGTGTATTATATTTAATTCAATTTTATTATTTTTACACAAATAAGACATTACAAACATAAACAATAAAGTCACTTGTTTTAAATCTTCAAATCAAAAATAATTTAAAAGTCTTAATTTGTATTTTTAAACCATTTTATTTTGTTTTGTCAAACTAGCTGGTTTCGCTCCGTAAAATATTGTAAAAATTCTCTAGTAAAATTGATCTATTCATTTTATTAGCTAGATATGTTTGAATTGTGTCATCTCAGTCTTACTGCGTCCATAAAAAAATATTAACATGTGTATGTAAGCATTGAAAATTTAAATATTAATTATAGCATATGCCAATATATGAAAATATTTAAAATTCAAGATTCATACAGTTTATGGAGCTGAATTATTGGTTTATTAACTGGATAATATGTGTAATTAAATAAACATATATAATACATCATCGTAATAATGATTACAATATCGGAACTCATAATTGTGTATGCATGAACAAGTTGAACTTATATGGTATACGCATGAATATAAAACGTAGCTTCAATACCAATATTCAGAAATAAAAAAAATAAAAATCTTGAACTCTCCATATGACAGAGCGGACAGAAATTTGTTTAATTATTCCGGAACGCCACTGAGTTTTTTTTTAACACAGAACCTTTAATATCCATTCTAAAAAATCTAGGTATATTGCAAATATGCAACAGTGTAAATTAAAATTGTGAATTTGTAGAAAACATTTTTATCGAAGCATAGATACATTTATTCATATATACACATATGTTTGTATACACATATACTATAATAAATATAAAATCGGCTTCACTTTGTTGTATTATCAGCTATATTTTTTGAATTTAGAATTTTTATCACTTTTTTATGTTTTATCTTGTGTTTTAATATAATACATAGTTTGGAATAATAGCTTCATCATCGGGAGAAACAAATGTTATGTAATTGTTTTCTTTCATAGCTTTATTTGATAAATAATTGTTTTCACTGTTATTATATGATTTTACAATATTGATTATGTTAATTATTCATTCACAAATTATTTATCATATTTGTATTAATTCAAGTTTGCTAATTAATAACCATAATAAATAATAATGTTGGTAATGGATAAACCAGATGACATTCATGCATATAGGTAATAAAAAAAGCATTGTAATATTTTTTCTCACTGTTATAAAAAAAAACTACATTTATTTTACATTTAACAATTAAACTATACAAAACAAACAAACCATCACGCCATCGACCAGGGGTAGGCAGAGAGAACGGACGGCCACACTACTCTATCCTGGCACACCTCTCTAGCTTCCTCCATATTCATACAGCGAGTCATACAAGCACGTCGATTCTTGTTCTTCTAACATTGCCAACCTTTAAAATTTGATTAATTTGGTCATGCCGTGTTTTTCTCGGTCTGCCTCGACTCCGCACTCCATTTACATCATAAACGAATACTTTCTTAACCATTATTTTTCCATCCATGCGCTCCATATGTCCGAACCAACGCAACGATCCTTTCATAATTTTGTTTATAATACCTTCTTCCGCTCTACATTCCTTTCAACATTTGAGATTCTGTCGTATATCGTTCTACCACGCACACGTCTTAGGGACCTAATCCCTACCCCATTTACTCTGCTCTCATTCCATGCTTCGTTTGCATATAAAGGGTTGGGACTAGAACTCTCTCACTCTCTCTCTCGCTCTCTCTTTTTCTCTCTCTCTTTCTCTCTCTCTCTCTCTCTCTCTCTCTCTCTCTCTCTCTCTCTCTCTCTCTCTCTCTCTCTCTCTCTCTCTCTCTCTCTCTCTCTCTCTCTCTCTCAACTTTTCGTTCTAGGAGAAGCTACACTTTATCCTTCCTCACTACATAATTCCATCTCAGCCTGAATTTTGCCACTAATCTTCTTCCACCCGAGTGTCCGGTTATTATTATTTTATTTTATATTTGTCGAGATGCTTGGAGTCTGGTGCATACTGTCCAGTTTAGTATTAAATCGAATGCGCCGCTGATTACCTTCTCTCACTGGACCGCAGATTCATCGCAGTACATTATTTTAAGATGTAATTAAATGATTCTTAAACATTGATATAAAACTCCATTGGTGGGATAGGTAAAAAAAGAATTTGAATTATTTTACAACATTCCCGTATGTTTAGTTTTATTCCACTTGTTTTTTTTTCCTTCATTTCGACCAGTTTCGGCAGCTCGCTTCCATCTTCTGATCTTTTTGTACAGGTGAAAACATCTATCTTCTAGAAGTTTATATTATTTCTTCATGTTTTGCCTTGTTATGAGATTATCAATTACCAAAGGAAATATTTCACTCCAATAATGCAATAAATTCTTCTAGAACTTATTATTATTATTATTTTGTTGAATCGCTCTTTACATCATGACAGCATGAGCCAAATCGATGTATAGGGTATTATAGCTATCATAGTGATTCTCGTGACACGTGATAGGTAGCTATTCTATCACTATTTTATTGTCACGCGAATTCTACACCAGACCAAAGACAGTGTGACAATCACACTGCCCTCGCCGGGAATCGAACTCAGAACCTTTGGGGTGGCAGTCAATGCACTTACTACTCGGCCACGAAGGTCGTCAAAAAATCAGACGTTTGCCAAAATATTTCTACTGAATTTTACTAAATTGTTCAAGAAACAATGAATATAAATGTAAAACGTGTGTTGTCTGCTATAGACAAAAATTGAGGTGTAATTAAAACTTTTATGAACTTGAATTAATATATGATACAAAATTCGCTTTGTATTCTCTAATATCATGATAACCGGGCATTTATCATTTATTAAATGGGGAGGATTTAAGGGATGAGGAGTCGATAAATGAAAGAATATGTTTCTGTGGAACAATCTGTCTTTGGTTTTTAATTTTACATCTCATTCCAGAATATCAATTACATAAATTCATTTTGTTTAATAAATTATATATATACAAGTGTTTTCATAAATATTAAAATAATCAATTGGGTTACGTTATGCAATAAACGATACAATTTCGTTAGTCAATTAGTTCAATTAGAATACGTAAAAGTGTTTCTAATACATTCACATATTTTAATTGATCTAACATTATTAAATACATACAAAGATAAATAGGATAGATAACATAGGAACATTACTTACTCGTAATGGGAAATTCATTTAAAAGAACAATAGTAAATTTAACATTAAAAATTATAAATGAATTATTTATCACAGACATAGTTAGCGAAACCATAAAGAATATTCAACATTAAATTTATATTTTGAAAAACAGTTTTCTCTGTTTTCTTGATGCTTGGATGCCATAAATAGTTCGTAGCATCGGCGGAACATTAGACAAAAAAATAAATAAAAATACGCGTGAAATTTTCACAAAAGCTCGAAAGGGAAGAACTCCATAGCCAGCAATCACTAGGAAGAGTAAGCTAAGTAACTTTGCCTTACGCAATATTACCGCCAGTGAGTATTTTAGTAAGGATTATTATTCGAGAGAAGAAATTAAAACATTCAATTGCAGTAATATAGCAGCCAATACAAATACTGATTACAAGGTTAATAATCGAATACTACATATAAAATAAATAACCTAATAATAATTTATTTAAATATCATCTAAAACTATCTTACATCGAATCCCTTCGATTTCACTATAAAAATCGTTGGATTTATAAATTAATCAATAAATAAAATAAAATACTTAAAAAAATGCTTTTTAAATTTATATTTATGGCCGTGTTTCGATGTCTCAGTAGGAGAATGACTAAGTTTAATTAATTTAAAATTTGTATAATAGTCTAATTTTCTGGACCAACAAACTATCCAAAATATATGTGATTACAGCGGTCGAATAAACCGCTCCGTAGCTTCATAAATCTTAACAAAATTCACCAACTGAATACTGCGTTCTAGGACGAGTATGGCAAAAATGGCTCACCAGTCTATCTAGTAACATATCGCGACATTCACTGTTCAAACGATTGACATCAGTACACCCAAGAAGTATGCCGTACCAATTCAATGCATCAAACACTTTGCAATCATTTTGCATTGTCCAAAATCTACTGAATCTGAAATGCTTCAGCACAATTAAGGCAGAAAATACAAGAAATAGAAAATGCAGCCAGTGTAAGCCGAAATACTTAAAACGGCAGTCAATTTTGTAAATTTACAAATACACTATTGAATTTGAATCATCTATTTTACAATAGGCAATATTTACAACAACGCAACAATGACGTAGAATTTATAAGACACAACATAAATCTTGAAGTAAAACAATTTATTCAATATTAAAAGTCATCTAAGTCAGTTCTATCGTCATTGAAACACAAAACTCTTAGCAAGGAATAACTACAGAAACTAAAAATATTAAATGGCGTATCTTTTGATACGACACCAGATACATTCTTTGACCATTATAAAGATAAATATTTCAAATTGTCTATTTAAAAAATATGCATTCGTTAAATATTTTAGGGCGAAAAATATGTATTTAATATTTAAGTAAATTATTTCCGAAGACACTGGGTTAATGTCTGGTTGGTGTTTCAGTACAGGGTGTGGCATGGGATCAGAAAATTTGCTTGATGCTTGGATGATACGTCCTCACGTTGTAAACATAATTTTCGATGAACAAACGAATTTGCTTCCATCGGTCGTCTAAGGCATCTTGGAGCTGACGTACTCGAAGATCTTGATCACGTACTCCAAGGCATTCATGTAGTCTCTGAAGATGAACCAATCGCGCAGATTCCTCGATGATCCAGACAAGCTGCGGAACTCCTCGCTCATGATGTCGCGAGTAATGTCAGGGCGACGCACGATGTTACGCTCGATAATGGCGACCTGGAGACAAAAGAAAGGAAAATTAAATAACTAATGAAAACTTGAAAAGAACTATTATATCAAAATAAGCATTGTGAATGGAAAAACAAGTCAAGGATGACCGAGAAAAGCATGGCGTGACCCACTTAATTAATTACTAAAAGACGGACATATTCAAAGTCGGAAAAATCATATTACGTGTATGAATGGAGAGGAAGTTTGTGAGATATGTCAGGATAGGCCATTATGGTGGTCCATTCTCTCTGCAAAACCCTCCGAGAAAACCGAGTGATAGTAAGTAAAAACAGTGAATTTTTCCAACGATCAAAAGCTAAAATTAATATTACGCATAAATAATATTTTTCAATTGATAACAGAGAGAATTTGAATCTTTATACAGTAGAACTCCGATTATCCAAACTTTGACTATCTGAATCGCTGATTATCCAAATCGCTTTCAGAATTTCAGAAGAAAAAAGATAATAAACGTACTGCGTTCACAATATAATGACAGTCAAACATGACCGAGGTGCAATGGTTTTCATTTACTGTACGGTACGTACATACTGTACTAATTTTCAGCACTTCTTACTAGGCTTAACTAGTAAAAGTTTTGCCTTTTCATTTAATTAATTAAAAGCTCTTTTTCTTTAAATATAGTTTTTTTTCTCCCATTTTCAACATAAATATAGTTATAATTTTTAAATTGAACCTTTCTTTGGAAAAAATCAAATTATTGGATAATTGGAGTTCTATTGTAACTTGAAATGATTTATTTGTTGTTTCTAGAACAACTATTAAATATTCCATAGCAATTAATTTATATGAATGAAAACGCCCGTTTTATAGAAGTTTTATCACATAATATTTTATGAGAATAGCATGTTTCACCTTGCTAAGGCATAATAAATGACGTTTATGTTCATATTAATCAAAATGTTTTAGAAATAAGGTCTGCTGTCATAAAGATATTTACCTGAATTTCGCAAAGCACGGCTCGCAGCTTGTTCTCGGCTTCATTGAATTGATCTTTGAATAAACCCGAACTAGATCGCTGGTCTCGGGCGACCTGCTCCAGCCCAACTGCAAACCTCTGGAGGTATTCATAAGAGTCCGCTATGCTGTCATCAAGATTGTTCTGTGAAAAGAAGAGAAAGAAATAAATTAATAATTATTGTCTGAAGCTTTACAATAAAAATCTCACACAGAATACGCGACCAAAGCAGATGCAAGAGATACAGAAATATAATGTATTATATATTGTAAGTAGATACGTCCCGGTCTCTTGGTCTGTTAATTGAGTTTTGATTGTCGGTTATGCGCGACATGAAAATGACAAGTGTCCCGGGTAGTATTGCGTGACAGAGCTAATGAGAAACAAATCGTACGACGACGGATCCCGAAGCAAGCATGATGCATCCAAAATTAAGTATCGGGTTGCAGGTGCATTGAAAAAAATAAAAATAAAATAAAATTAATATCGGATACATTAACCAAGGTTAGCTATTTGGGAATAATGGCGTGATACGATACAGCGAATGCAAAAAAATAGCGTTGCCCCCCGAGATGATTAGCGATTTATAGACAAAGTGGAAATTTACATTAAACGCTAGATATATTCAAACTTGGGGGAGAATACTATAATTATTTTTGACGGAGCATGATGGAGATCGTCATATTCAGGGAGCCGGGCGCCTAGCGCGGCACGCACGCCTCGCAGACATCAAATTAAAGTTTCCCAAAATCTTTCACGCTATTGAAAATCGGAATATGCACCTACGTACGTGAGAGACGTTGCAGAATGTAAACGGATAATCGGTTCCGAATTTATCTTTAATATTCGTCACGCCACAAAGTTATATTGGTATCACAGCCAAGGTCATTGAGGGGCAGGTCAAAGCCTTGCCCCAAACTGCCGCAGGCAAGGATCACCCTCCAAACACTTTTGTGTATTTCTTTACGTCTCTTATGAGACAAATTACATCTATTGCTTGCCCACTCGTTTCCATCGCAACGCTTTATTTCAAATAAACAAAATTATTGACGCTCTATGTATAATATAATATAATATAATATAACATACCTGAATTTTTTCAAGATGAGCTTCGGGCACATCATCGCCCAATCCTTTGGGGATATCTTCACTGCTCGGCAACCAGTCGTAGTGATTGTGTTTCCAAGATGTGTGATGTTCATCATATGCGACCTTGAATGTTTTCTTCACCTGTAGCAAAAAGATAATTTATTTATTAGTTGAGAAAACTTTTGAAGCAATTATTAAATATGAAATTAATTACGTACATTAAATATTAAATTAATTACACTAGAACGATAACTGTTAAGTAGAAATGGCGAATAGTATATTGTTCTTTGAAAATTTGATATAAACTTTTCAGATTATCGACTTCAGTGGAAACCAATCAGCAGATTAAGCCTTGGAAGCAATTTAACAATTCAGAACTATGTTTCACCCAGATGACTAATATTTTCTACTAAAGTAGTAAAACGAAACCATCAAGCTGAAAGCGGCGCCACCCAAACAGCTAAGATATTAGTTTTCAGGTGCACTTTGTGTGATTCCACTCGTCAACGCGCGGTGCCTATGAACCGCGAGAATACTACCAATTGCCATGCAAACTGATTGATATGTTATTTGAATAAAAAACAATGCAGAGTTCATAAAACTGATGATGTTGGCGAACTCCACAAAAAGATAATCAAATAACAGTTTGCCCGTTCACATACACGTGTTAGCGATGACCGTACATTCTCGCTTAAAAAAAAAAACAAACACCCATATTTTATCGCCTTAGGCACCGGGAGTCGTTTTCCAAGAAAAATCCGTCGATTTCAAACGAATCGACCTTCATTAAATAAGTTGGCATGTTCCATCGCGCTTGAAAGGTCACGGGCAGACGTAACATTACATAACCTAAAAAAGGACGTATAAAATGATATCATTCGTCATATGGCAACGGTTTAATACATTGATGTATTGTTGAACGCTTTAATACAGTAAACATTGGACATGTGACTCGAACTTACTCACGCCAAACTTTCGATACAGTTAGCACGCTTATACTACGTTACCAGGAAAATATCGATCGTAGTTTAGTCACTCTTTATGATGTCATATTACGAGAAAGTGTGGCCGAGAGTTGAAAATTCGTAGCTCGTAGCGGTGCGTGGAAAATTCTTCACGAAACTAAATCAATTAAAATGCTAATTAATATATACGGGAAACTGTGTGAATGTGCATGAATACGTGTGCGCGTAAATCACAAGTGATAATTGAACGATCAAGTAAAATCCTGTTCTAGTCGTAAACACATTGCGATGCAATCAAGCGAGGCAGTTAGACGCTGCCCTCACAAGTGCCAACAATGTTTGCAAATACACATGTTTATTGTCTATTTGAAACGGTCGTGTATGTAGGTACACCCAATCAATAAACAGAGGGAAAAAAAACTCAGGGTTATACAATTTACAGTAAAAGATTAATGGATAAACGGTAATAAAGTAAGATTATTTATTTCACGTGTAAATGGCATAAAATGCGTGTACAAATCTTCGTATATCCAATGTTCGTACATTCATAATACGAGTATTATGCTATTCTCGTACTGACTCTTATGTATGGAAGCGAAACATGGAAATGGCAAAATAAGAATGAAAGTAGAATAAATGCAGTAGAAATGAGATCTGTTCGACGAATGTGTGGAAAATCTTTACATCATAGAGTGTCGAATGAAAATGTAAGAAGTGAATGCAGTGCGAATGAAAGTGTTTTGAACAAAATAATAAAAGGATCATTAAGATGGTTTGGACAAATGAAAAGATTGAATGAAGAAACAATGGTAAAAAAGTGTATGTTAACAATGTGCATGTTACTAGAAATAGAGGAAGATCGAGGAAAATGAAGCACAATCAATTTTATCGAGCAGTCGGAGAAATCCGCGTGCGCGCATGACACGCTGTATGAATGTCGAGGATTCGAGAGAAGTATGTCAGGAAACAAAAGTGTGTCCATTCTCGTGATGGTTAGTTAGTTAGTTTTTTATACGTTTATCTTAATATCAAGTCACGTAAATAATCAAAAGTGAAATATCAGATTATTATGTTTTTATCTCAAGAGTGCATTCCGCAACCGTGTTACATTGTATGATTCGTTATAATTTAAAGTGAATGAATAATTATCCACTCGGTTCTTGTAATGCGCGGGATGTGGGGCCACACAGTCTCTCAGCTCCTTGCAGTCTGGCTGATAAGCTTTGTTAATAATCACACGGTTATGTCAGCTAGGGACAGCACCAGATAAACAAAACAATCGCTCGATAAAATACGCAAATCGCTCTGCCGCTGTATATCCACACATTGTATAAAAAAATAAAACTGACTCACTCGTGAGAGCATGCTTTCACTAATGGAAGTAATCAGATACTTGGGAGTATATAATAAAAGAGCGAGAGAAAATCATTAGCTCGTAATTATATAAATATATTTGTTTGAATAATATGGATGGTATCCGAACCATTATGTTACAAAAATCACAAAATTGATTTGCTAGAACATTGTCTAGTTCCGTCGGAATTCATCAACTCAGCAAATCGGTGTCAACTAACTAACACCTGCACTTAATATTGAAACATGGGCGTGGAAATGCTTCCAAAAATTACTCCTGCATCTATTTGATGTGAAACTAGGTTCTTATTCGGTGAAAATTGCAAATGAGATATAAACGAAAAATAAAATACGACATTGCATTAATATACTTTTTGTTTTACACAGCTGCGGTATTGTGATGCATTTGAAATATTATATTTAAAAATAACAGTGAATGTGGTTGTAAACAAAATATTTTTGATTGAATTCGCGTTAAATCTATGCGCAATCTTGTTTTGCGACGATGTAAGTAATACGCTATTTTAATTATCTCGGGCAAGTACCGTGAATTGTTTTTATCAATAGGCGATATATTTACATTCGTGTATCCGGGCCGCAGAAGTTCTCAGGAGATAACGGCCACGTTTGTCGTCCGATCTGCCAGACTGTATGTCGCCGCGTTATTCGCGCCGGACAGCTGACGCTAGAC